>MU866007.1:0-38613 GCA_033296975.1 Podospora aff. communis PSN243
CGGAGGTCGCGGAAAAATTGAATCACAAAATCAAAGGAAGAGAACACTGATGATTACCAAGCGAATCGACGTGAATGGCATGCTGCAAGGAATCCCCACAACCGCGATACATCGAGAACTCGGTTTTATGGACGATATTGCCATCCTTCCTCTTATCAACAACACCAAACTCCCATAGAAACACTTATACCCTCAACTTCACACATGTACAAGCTCTACATGGTTCTTGAAATGATTCAAGTGCTTGAACTCCAGCGTCCCCCTACTGCACTTGGGATGGCTGCAAGAGATCTGCTTCGCGCCGCGAACTTCTTTCACATGCTCCCTGTCGAAATGATCATATATGACTGCCGGCCGGCAGTACCTGAACGTACGCTCTTCGTACGACTGTCCCTCATCCCCAATGCAACGTGGACACTGCGTTCTCTCCATCAGCAGCAGAAACGGGTCTGGTCCGGGAGACTCCCCCTTAATTCGAACGTCAGCCGGCGCTCTTTTTCGAAGGGTCCTCCGTTTTGCCGTTTCCCGCCTGTGGCAAAGGGCAACCATAAGCTCGACGGCCTACACGCGAAGTTGTTTAAGCCCGTCCCCAGCAAGGCTGTCCGGTTGATTAACGAGAAGCTCAGCAAGCTCAGCACGTTCGGCGATGTAGAGATCGATAACTAGAGTGATGTATTCTTCCTCTTCATCGGGTACAGCCTGACGCTCAATATCCCAGGTTGGTCGATTATGGAAGTAAAACTCGCGGTACTCGCTCCTGATTCTCTTGTCGTGCTCCGCTCGTTTGGCCCGGATTGCCGTGTAAGGCTTCGGATCGTCTCTTCATCATCGTGGCCCTTGATCCGGTACGAACGCCCCTTGAGCTCTTCTTGCTGTCGTTCCAGTTCCTCCATTTCCGGATCTGGAGGCAAGGACGACCACACCTCATCCGGAACTATATCCCTAGCCGCACGGGGGTCGCGCATGAGACTCATGTGCGTGAACAGGCGGATAAGCCCATCCTCCGATGGCTCATCCAAGACAGCATTTTGAATGTCGAATTGAACCTTCTCGTTAATGTAAGCGCTGTTAAAGGTTGCCCACTTGGGGTCGTGGCGCATCATCTGGTCACGGACTGCGTCTGACGCCTTACCTACAGCAACACCGTGTCAGCATTATTGTCCATCAGTGATTTCGAGTTTGTTGAACGCACCGTTCACCGCATTAGCAGCTCCGCGACGGAACGCCTTGGGCCCAAACGACCTTTCGAATCCGGCGTCTAGCGTCTGCCGCTCCATGTCATCTCTCAGCTTGTAGTAAGGAAGCGCGCGGTTATCGGAGAGGGCAACACCATCAAAACCGCGGAAGATAGGAGTCTTGAGGATGGACTCCTTCCATCGGAGTGGTGTACAGATGCTCGGACTCATGTTCCTGATTTGGAAGACCTCCCTTGCGCTGACCAGATTGCATGCAGCGAATGCCTTGTCACGGAGTGCCTGGCTGATGATCACGGTAATTAGACACAAAATTACCTTTCTCGCCATGGTGAAGAAGAATATAGTCCTATTATATGTCAAAATAGGCCAATGGATAAAATAATACAACAGGTGGATGCGCGGCGATGAGTACTTACGGCTTGGTTTATTGTCCGCTCCTTTGTGATGGATGAACTTGACAGACATGGCCAGTACGTCTGTTCCGGAATCTGGATGGCGGACAACCATCAACAACACGTCTTCGTAACAGAGCGCCTTGGGACGCCCGCGGCCGGTGGTCTCTTGGCAAAGCATTTCTTCGAGCAACCGTGAAGCGTTGTCATCTTGTGCCTTCTCATCTGGATCGTCAATAAGATTTGAACCGAAGATCTCTTCCCAAGACCCATCTTTTGGCTTGCTCTTCTCATTGTCGACAATCTCAGGAGGCCGAGCTCCGGTATAAGTAAGGGCTAGGTACGCGCCGGAGAGCTGAATACGGTGTGCCTCAAGAGGGAAGACACCGGTATCGTACGCGAGGTTGAAGGTTAGCAGCGCGAGCAGATCATCTGTGCCGAGGACTGGCTTCGCGTCAGCGTTAGGCGGCCGGAGGCCGTAGAGGGGAATCAACACAGCATCATGCCACTGAAACTCGCAGCTATTGGCAACCCGACAGCTCTCTGACTATACACTGTGGCAACTTGGCTTGTGGATCTCTTTGCTGTCGTTGGTGTCCATGTACCGGCCAGAGACACTACTGTACAGCTGCTTGTATTGGCGGAAATACTCCCACGATGTACCCCACGAGGTAATTTTGTACGTGTCGCAGAGATAGTCAAGGAAATCCATGGCCATGGCCTTATCAGCTGTTTCCATTACAGCCTTCCACAGCCCGAGCTCACTGGACTCGCAGTACCTTCCACTCATTGTTAGCCAATCTGTCCTACTGCATTGTCACCCCTGTGTGCTACAGTGTATTATAGAGACATACGACCATTGACTAGTGAACCCCGTCTGAAGAGGACTTGCTTCCACGTTTGCCCCTCCTACCACACCTTTAGGTCTGTGACCTCGGACATACTCGAGCCTCCTGACCAATCCCTAACCCTACGACCCTGCCGATCTCCATCGACAAGGTATCGGTCGTAAAAATTAGCTCCTAAAAGAGCCAATTAACTTGATTATACTGCTCCAGGGCTTTAGCTGGTCATACCGGCTGAACCACATCAGCGGGAATAAGCAGCTCCACCAGAAACGGTGATACGGATTCAATTTTAACTACGAGCTTAGGAATCGCGGTGAGATGGCTTCACCAACTGTTGTCCTGACGCTAAAAGTATCCTGAAAAACAAGCGTACCCAACACATTAAGTTAAGTTATGAAGGTCGCCAAAGTACAATGTTGCGAATCCAAGCCCGACACGACATGAACTTGAACATCCCTAAAAGCTAACCATCTAACGGTAATGCTCGGGTGGAACACGAAAACGGTTCTAACGTGGCGAGGGAAACTGACCGTTATGTGCAATGGACCGGTCCTAAAACTTGGCCCGTCCCTGCAAATCTAGCCATAGCAACTATAGCCGGGACAAGTTCCTGGACTCACTTCGGCTCAGGCGGCCCTCAGTGCGACTCACCCCTATGTCACGACCCTGGTCGTGACCACGTGAGGGCACGGACCAGCTGCGCAGAAACCCTGGCGGACCAATCAGGATGGTCCCGGTGTCCCGGGGCAGGATGCCCGGGACCTCGGGACCTGCGACCAGTAATAATGGTCCCAGTGTCCCGGCGCTCGGCGCCCGGGACCTCGGGACCAGGACATCACATAGTATAGAAAGCTATCATCGTACCCACGATGGTGAGGAATCCTTCTGGTTCCTCACGCAAGTATTCGCTTTGTCAATTGAACTATCTTCAGTTGTGCACTACTGCACAGTCACCTTGTGTGCTACTGTGTATTATAGCTGCATGCGACCGTTGACTCAGTGAACTCCCCGTCTGTGAGGACTTGCTTCCGTGTTTACCCCTCCTTATCTACTCCCCTTGGTCTGCGACCCCGAGCGTACCCGGGACTCCTGACCTAACCCCAACCCTGCGTCCCAACCTATCTCTGTATAGGTGACGGTCGTAACACCCTAGCTCAGGATTTGCGACTAATACGGACTCGGACAGAAAAAATTGTCGGGTGAGACTATAGAGGTACTCAACGGCGAACTCGTTAACTGACAGTAACATTACCTCTTTACCAAGTACGCCAACCTCAGGCAGACCCCGCCCTCTACTGGCAAAGGTATCGACGTCCTGCGGCAGCCAGGATTACAGCTAATTTGCCTTTTAAAAACTCGCTTTCAAATATGCTTATAAGGCTTTCGCGGCAGGAAAATACCAGGTAACTTGAAGTTTTCTTTCTCCGGGTATATTGACAATTACGCTATCCCAGCCAGCGCTAGTATAAAGGTCGCGAAAATATCCATTAGTTACTCTTTTCTACGCTGTTTCCTGTTGTGCTCCTTTGAGAAACTGCTCCAGCTCCTCATTTGGCTCTCCAGCCACCTCAAACTCTTCCAATGCCAGCCGGGCGTATTTCCTAGCATTCTTCATATCTTTGTTCGCAGCAAGGAGCCTCGTCATCACCTCGTAGTAATCACCCATGTGTGGTGCCAGCCCTTCATCCTCAATAACCTCAATCATCTCTCGATGGGTCTTTATGGCCAGTTTCCAGTCTTGTTCTCCGACGTACTTGATGACCGTTTTCCCCATGGCTACGATCTTCTCCCGGCGTGCGTCCGACTTTGCAATCTCGGCAGGGGGCAGGCTGCAAATGGAACAATCACAATCAAATCCCCATTTGGCCTTCAGTTGCTGCTGACGCTCGTGGAAGGACAAGCCAAAGTCGGTATCTGCTTCTAGGTCAGCACGCTCACGATGACCATTTCCAAATCGGCCCCTTCCCAGCACAACTATGCGGTGACTTACAGCTCAGAGTAATTTCCTCCCCTGGTTCGATGTTCCTGACGGCTCGGATTGTCATCGAGAGACTCTGTTCGTCAAATCGTGTAATAGCACTACCACACAAAGTGTCAGTCTTGTCCCGTTGACCCTGCGAAGCTCAAAAACCATGACCCACCTAGGCTTGCACGCGTGGTTGATGCGTGACACCCTTGGAAACAGGGCCATGTGACTCTTGCCGCCAATCTTGACGGTGAACGAGTTGGTCTTCATCAAGTCCTCAGCGGCCGGCACACCCTCTGGGTCGCGACTACTCCTCGCGAGTTCCAAAATGGCGCCCTCGCCTTTGCTCCCCAGACGCGCCATAGCCCGCTGCAGCATGTGCCTCCCGACTGCCCTCTTTACCCTTGATGGGAACAGCGTATCGCCAATCACAGCGGCGTGCTCCACCATCAACACGGTCCCGCGCTGAATGCGCTTCGTGGCAACAACACCCTTTCCTTTGCCAGGGAGGTCTCGCACTTCGTAGGGCGCATCCTTCTTTTCTGCAGCAACTGAACTCGAAGCGCTGTCTTTGCCGTCCTTCGGGAGTGCGTCGCCGGCTAGGAGCACTTCGACGAATCGAATCGACGTCTTTTCGCCAAGTTCGGCCGCCTTCTTCTCGGGTACGGCAATGTAGCTGATGCCATGGTCGCGGAACCGAGTCGACGTATGGACACAAAATGGTGTGCCCTCTTCGGGACAATAGGGCTGATGTGTCCACGGCTGGTACTTTTTCGGATCAAATGTGCCTGCGTCTGGCTCGGGCGTCTTTTGCGCGGCCGGTGTCGAGGACGTCGACGCCGTCACACAGGAGGGATGAGCTCCGTCGGATACGGGCCCGGGAAGACAGCCATCCCAGCCGATGGGTTTTTGCTGGCTGCCCGCCCATGCCAAATGATGGCTGATAATCGCCGCAGCGAGAAAGGTGGTAGTGGTTACTCGAGACCGGCCCATGGTGATGCCTTGCAGACAAAGGAGATGATGCAGAACAAAGGAAAGAGATCTCGGACCAAGGGTTTGAAATGCAACATGACATCCCCAGCGGCATATCTGGCCTTGATAGATTTTACGTGGATGGCATCTTTGCCATGGTCCTTCCCCACAGTCGAGTCTTGGTTCTGCTGCCCAGCCCGTCTTGTCGTTTGAAGTTGACGGTTCCCGACTGTGGGTTTGGCAACGATCAACGTCGGCCAGTCTTGGTATCTTGATTAGCCGATCGAATGCGCTCCTTCGGATTCTGGTTTGGCAGCGAAAAACACAGCGCCCGGAAGGCTCGGCACATCGCCAAGTTCTCGGCGATGCTGGGCGCGGATGCGTTCCGACAAAATTCCCAAAGGAGAAAAGATCAGGGGATGCCTCGCTCGAAAACAAACTTTATTTGCACTTCAGTCAACACTTCTGAGGCTTTCGATCCACACTTGTCATGACCGTCTCTTATCATGGATGCAAGCAATGTGTGCGGTGCGAGAGTAAATGTCGAGGATGTCGGTATGCCACTGCCATTGACGGTGCAATGGCGGTTGATTTGGCGCCCATGCTTCGCGGGTATATACCGCCGCCATGCGGCTCCAATTTACCCTTTCAAAGGCTTTAGATGAATGACGGGAGGGTAAAGTGCGCCCAGCCCACCAGCCTGGTTCGACCTCGGCGCTCTTCTTCTTGCCGATTGGCTCCCCCGGAATTCCGCAACCACCTGAAGGCGGGCCTGTCACCTGATACAATTGCCCCCAAACCAGTTATCACAATTTGAAGTCAGACCTGCATCGCGTCCTCTAGAGTCAATTGAGTCTTTATGTCCTGGAACTCGTCGACGCTCAATGTTAATGAACAACTTGTGCCTCACTCCCTCGGCTCAATTATCATGATGCAGTGTGTTTCGGAGCACACAGTGGCAATTCGCCCGTACTCCGTATTCATGCCCTGGCTACCAGCAAATGCCTTACGAGTTTCCTATTAGGGCGTTGCGAAGTGAACGAATTGTCTTGATCCCTGGAGTTCCCTGCAATCCCTACCAACCACCTTGAGTTGGGGACCTGCGCTGACAGGTTATATGCTGCAGCCAGTCAGCATTACCAAACTAACCCTTGCCGGGACCCGTGTTGCTTATTCACGCCCATTCACCGCCGCTGGCGGGTTTTCCCAGCAAGACATCAAAATTCAAGTCCGTTCCAACCATCATTCCCAAAAGGTCTGTCACACATTCAGTTCAAGAGAATTGAGAGTTTGTGGTAGTGGATGCCAACCTTCCAAGACCCTAACAGACATTGACGGGCATTACCTACCCCTGTCCAGACACAACATCAACATGGCGCCAAGACCGTCCGACCCGACATCCACGCTCCCGCTCTCACGGGCCGAAACGGAAGCTGAACAGCAGCAGCCAGCGGTGGCAGCATTCCAGGGAACATTTGCGCCCGATGCACGCCCGCCACTGCAGCCCGGAAAACCAATTCCCTTCTACCGAGACCGCGTTTACTGGACCTCAGGTTGGACGCATCCGGCCGTGTGGAGGTCAGCAGTGAGTTGTCTTGGGCCAAGAACCTAACAAAGTCTGAAAGACTCACTCCCCACAGATGGTCGAAGGCTTTGCTACTGCAGCTCTCGTCTTTGTGTCCGGCCAGATCGGAGCCACGCTCATGAGCTACGAGACCAATCGAATCGGTCTCTACATCGTCATCGTCAACGCCTTGCTGCTGACGGTTTTCATCTACGCGACAGCACCGGCATCAGGAGGTCATATAAACCCCATGATTACCTTTTCAACCTTGCTGACAGGGCTGTGTCCGTTTCCTCGAGGTAAGTCCCGAGTCGTCATGCATAATCCCCTCCCCTACTTCGTCTGAACTCAACTCACACCGTCAGCCGTCCTCTACATTTGTGCCCAAATCATCGGCGCTTCGGTCGGAGGGGCTATTCTTCTCGGGGTCTTTGGTTATCAACGCGCCACCATGCTCAACGGAACGGGCTGCTTCTTCGACAGCGCCGAAGTGGAACCCCGTCGCATCTTCCTCAACGAAGTTGCCAGCAGCTTTGTCATGCTCTACCTTGCCTACGGCGTAGGTCTTGATCCGAGACAATCCTTGCTCTTCGGGCCGAAAATCGGTCCGCTTCTTGTTGCTGCTGCGTTGGCTGTGATGAGCTTTGCGAGCAGCAGCATGATTCCGGGGTACTCGGGATCGTCGATGAACCCGGCAAGGTGTTTTGGGCTTGGGGTTTTGAGGCGGGATTTGTCGTGTGAGTCTATAACACCCTTTTCGTGTGCATGATGGAAAACGAGTTGCTGACATGTAGTCGTGTCAAGACCAATGGATTTGGTGGTTTGGGCCAGCAACCGCAGCCGCCATCCTTTGCGGCTTCTACAACGTCGTGCCTCCGCATCACGCCGAGGGGAAGCCCGAATGCCAGGAATCAGAGACAAGAGTTATGAAAGCCAACGATGAAAGTCTTGCGTAGACATGGTTGTGGGGACGAGCAGGGGAAGCGGGAAGTCCTGCAACTAGGTACCATGCGAGCAACGCCACCAGACTTGTATTGAACGGGAAGCTTTCAGAGTCACAACCCCAACCACAGCTGTGTTCAAAATACGGAGTGCGGTCAGGGGGTTGCCTACGAGGTGTCAAACTAGTTGAGGCAGTCCGGAAAAGGGAGGGGGCCGTTGTCAACACCCCGGACGCGGAGCCATTGGACGTGCATGAATCAAGTTGGAACCAAGACCCACGAGTCCTGTCTTGCACAGAACACACATTTCGTGTGTCAGATCGATGGAACCAGATGCAGGATCATGACATGAACACGGAGAAAAGGATGCAGACACCTCAGAGTACCGGCAAAACATAACTATTCGCTGCCGCCGCGTGCGTGGGTATATTTTCCAAGCTCAATACATCAGACCAACCATCAACCGAACATTACCAAATCATTACCAACTACCATCCAAACATGCCATCGTTGAGAAGAAAACAAGAGCCCTAGACTCATATCCAAAATGTACTTTTCCAACCTCCTTTCCCAAAAACACCCAGCTTAGAACACCATGCCCTTGACCTGCTTGATCTTGCCCACGTTGATATTCTTGATGAGCAGTATGGCAATGAAGGCAAGACCCATGAGAGCGGTGCCCGCAGCCACCATCCTTGTCTGCGAGTAGGCGTAGGCCTCCTGGATGGCCACTCGCGCCGGAGTGCCGACCTCAAAGGCGAGCTGGGCCGTAATGTCAGGGTAGATGGTGCCCACGTCCGGCTTGACATCGTCGGGGAGGTACTGCTCCAGGACGCTGGGGAAGGTGTTGGACCAGATGGCGCCCGAGATGGTGCCACCGATGGCGCCAAACACGCTGCCCGTGACGAAGAGAAGGGCGAGGGCTGCGGCGACGTGCTGATGGTCCACAGCGGCAAGCACGGCAACCTGCATGATGATGATGAAGATGCTGCCGCCAAACGAGGTGAAGACCTGGCACATGATCAGGAAGCCGACGGCCTTGTCGGGGCGGCGGAAGTAGATCATGAGGCCCTGACCGAGGATGTACATGGGCACGGTGAAGTAGAGGAGCCACTTGTAGTAGCCCGTCTTGCGGATGGCATAACCAACGATGAAGAGGATCACTCCGGACACGACGCCGAACGTGTTGCTGATGTAGCCGGCCTGGGCCATGGTCACGTTGTTGACCACCATGAGGAAGGACGTGAAGTAGTTCGCCCAGCAGTAGTACGACATGACGTACACGGCATCAAGCAAGCAAGTGCCGATAATGGTGCGGTTGGTGAGAATGCCAAAGTTGAGCATCGGGACCGGGGCGAACTTGGACTCGTAGACGAAGAAGGACACGAGGAGGACGAAACCAATCACCAGCATGGCAATGATGTAGTCGCTCTCCCATCCCTTGGGGGCCTCGTAGGCAATGTTGAAGGGAATGAGGAAGATGACCAGGCCAGCGCCGAAGAGAAAAACACCGAGGGCTGATGCAGGTCAGTATTTGCAGATGGCGTCAGGGTGTCTGTGTGTTGGGGAACTGACCATCAAACTCGACAGCGTAGTGCTTGATGCTCTGCACAAGAGTCCTCTCGATCTTCTCCTCGGCCAGGATACCCTCCTTCTTGGCCTTCTCGAGGTACGCTCTGAGGGTGAAGTAGAGAGGGGCGGCGACAAAAGGCAGGATAATGGCAAAGCAGCCAAAGCCCCAGCGCCAGTTAATCTTCTCGTAAAAGTCCTCGGCGGCCCTCGGTCCGGCAAAGGCAGTGATCATGTACGGCGAGGAAGTGAAGGCGTAGGCAAGACCTCTGTTCTTGAGCTTGGAGATATCGGCCGTGATGACATCGACGCAGTAGGTCATGGCGCCAGTGCCGACGCTGTAAAAGACGTAAGCCACGCAAAAGGTCGCAAAGTTCTTGCCGGCGGCCATGAGGACCATGCCCAGGACGGCGAGGATGGTCATGGCGACAAACCCCTGAGCTCTGCCCCAGACATCGAGAACCTTGGATAGGGGAATATACATGACGCCCGTCATGATGTCGGCGACGATGTAGACGACATTGAGCTGTGAGTGCGACTGAAACTCGGAGGTGACAAAGGGCACCAAGCTGTAGAGGATGGCGCCCTGGAAGGCATTGACGAGGTAAAGGAGCCAGATGCTGAGAGGAGACGCGTGTCAGTGCCACTCATTCGACACGTCTCCTGGTTTGCAAGATACGACTTGATCTGTCTCGAACTTACTTGACAAAAACGAGAATGAGGGTTGTCCTCGACCAGGCAAGGGCCGTGGCCTCAACACCCTTGACACCGTCCTGGGCATCGGCGCTGACATGTTCGGCTTCGGACTCGCTCCCGTCGCCGTTGACAGTAGCTACGCCGTCGACGGGAGACTTCTTCTCCTCATCTTGGATTTTCTCGGCGCCCGGAGCCGTTGTCTCGTCTTCGGCCGCTTCGGCCTTCTTGCCGAAGGCGGCTTGAAACCGCGACAGTGCCTTGGTCGCCATGGTGAACCGAGACTGGAACCAAAACCGGCAAAAGGGAGGGAGAGGGGGGCCCAATGGGAAACAAGGGACAAGAGGGCGAAATGCGTGACTTGAACAACGCCAACACCGATGATCCGGGCTGCCAGAGAGTCAAGTCGGATCGAGGGTCGGATGGTGCTCGACTGGATGCAACTCAGATAGTGCTGAAAGATTGCGTCGAAAGTGGCATCACCTCAAGTTAATTGCTTGAGGTGGGAGCTCCCTGGTTCTCCACAGGAGCTGCCACCTCCATCTGATAAGATTAGATCACGCAATACCAAGACCGCCCAAGACCAGTGACAGGCCTGCATGTCCCCGACGTCGGGAAGGGCTGGGGAAGGTATACCGTGTGCCCAGGCGCCAAGCTGGCACTGTGGCATGTTGGGTGCGTGGGAAATCAATATTTCAGGACGCGCTTGACTGTTCTGTGCCTCCGGCAGCTGGGCGGGCAAAAATTTTCTTGATCATCTATTCTTGGCGAGCATGCAGAGCGGGGAGAGCTTCGTTGGGTGCTGCACCGAGCGGCGCCATGGTGTGTCGAGACCCGTCAAATTTTCGAAGGAAGCCGCGCCTGATGGCCCGATGCCGGTCTGGGCCCGCAGCGTACCCTGAAGGGTGCCATCGCGGGTGGAGGGGACTCGAAGCCGACGACAAAAGGAGTTAGCGGATCGTCCCGCACAACAGAGTCGCGCGGAGGTGAGTCAATCTAATCAATCTGATTAGATAAAATCGCCGGTTGCGATTCGTCGTGCTGCGGGGAACCACTTGGCGGTTCGCTTAGCGCCCCACCACATTGGCCAAGACATTTTATCTGATGGAACCATTCCTTTCCTGACAAGCCGGCCCCTCACAAGACCTCGCGACCGGAGACGGTGGGCGGGGCAGAAGCAACCTGGAACCAATTGACGACCGATCGAGTTTTTCTTGCATCCATTTTGTGCGTTGTTTTTTCTCTCGACCGTCTATTCTACAGCTTGGAGTCCAGCCACCTGGGATCTCGCTTCTCCACAAACGCCCTCACGCCCTCGGCAAAATTGGGGCCAGCCATCAGGCGAGGATACCACTGATCTGCAAGGGCCGTGACGGCGCCCTCGACGCTCGCGTTCTCCCAGCTCATCCGCACGCCCACGCGACCGACAATTAGCGCATCGGGGCTGTTGCTGCACATTTCCTTAGCAACCCCCAGGGCCGCAGCGGCGACATCTTCGTCGGCACCCACCAGGCGTGTCACCAGCCCCCAGTCGTAGAGGGTCTGGGCGGGCACCCGTCGCCCAGTCAGGACCAGATCCATGGTGCGCTGCAGCCCGATGGTTCGAGTGAGCCGCGGCAAGCACCCGGCCACGGCCACGATGCCCCGCTTTGCCTCGGGCAACGAAAACACGGCCGACACGGATGCCACCACGACATCGCAATTGGCCACCATCTCAAACCCGCCGCCCATGCACATGCCGTTCACCGCCGCGATGATGGGCTTTTTGCCGTCGCGTCGCGGGAGCCCAGCTAGCCCTGGCGCCCCCATGTCGTTGACCACCCCGGCCTGGTTCATTGCGTTCCACTCTGGATCCTCGGGTCAGTTTTGTTCCGCGGGAACTACTTGTGAGAAAAGTCGAGGGAAAGCGTACCGTGGAGATCCGCCCCCGTGCAAAACGCCCGGCCGACACCCGTGATGATGGCCACCCAGAGGGTCTCATCTTGGTCAAACCACTCCCAAATCTGCGCAATCTCTCGACTGGTCGCCTTGTCGATGCAGTTGAGCTTTTGCTGCCGGTCGAGCGTGACCTGAACCACATGCTCGTCGGGGAAGGAAACTCGAAAGTGCTGGTAGCTGAGGGGACGGGACCGCAGAGACGGGGACATGTCGACGATTCGCGTGATGATGGAGGCTGATGCTGCACAGTTTGCACGGGATCGGTGACATGCAGCCCCACCTTGGCTATTTTTGCTGTCATCTTTATACCTCCCGCGCAAGGGACGTGACGGCCTTTGAGAGGCTGCAGAAGCATGTGCTCCGGGGTACGAGGATAGACGATGCGACATCGGTACCGCAAATCCCGCCGAGCTCGGTTTCTTCGCCGCATGCCCGAGAACACGTCGCCGCGGGTCCCCTTTTGCAGCACGCAGCACGCAACAGGCCGCGCCAGGCCATCCCGGACCCAAGTTTCCAAATCGACCCACCGGTGCCTGCGGCTGCATACCACTTCCCCCAACACCAGGTCCCGCTGCGCTTCCCCGCCCTTGTACCTTGAGAGCTATCTCCAATTCTGTTTCGCAATACCCTCGCGCGTAGCCGTCCATTAAGGCTTCACGCCGACATCACAAACATCAAGATGGCTTCAGACTTGACCCTCCTGCCCAACTATCCTCCGGTGAAGCTGCCGCACCCCTTTCTCACCTCATACCGGGTGAAGACAGTCGCCAGAACGACACCAGCCAAGCTTGTCTTGACCTTGGATCAGCAGCCCTCCGACGGCCATCCCGTACCCGAACCCCTTCACTCCGATGCATTCTTCTGGCAAGACTTGGCTGTCCCGTCCAAGGAGGCCTCTCCCCCCCTCTCTGACAACAGCCCGTGGGCGCGAGCCCGTCGCAGCCCTTCGACCGCCTTCAGCTGGACCGGGGCAAGTGCGCCCTCTTTGGGCCAGGTCTGGAACGTCGTTCACGCCATCTACCTCGCCCACCCCAAGATCGAGTACTTCCGAGTAACACTCGATGGAACAGACGCAGCTGTGGTCCGCGGCGAGCTCCTCACGACGGGTCTTGCGGCTGAGCACCCCAAGCAACGGCACCCCAAAGCGTGGCATCCCGTGAGGGAACAGACGGCAAGTGCACACGATTCGGAGCTTCTCATTCTTCGCGGCGCCTTCTGGCAAGGTGCTGCCTCTCCAACAGGTCCCCGACCCATCTGGGTGACGGGCAATGGCACCGACAAGCAGATGCGCAAGCCCCTGGCAGAATACCCCATTGCCCCTGAGCGGTACGAAATCACCACCCGCTTCCCCGACGAGCCCGTCTACACGCGCCATCCCACGAGACGACCCAAGCCGTTCCCCGGATCCATCTGCTACAGCCGCTACGTCCCCGAAATCGACGCCCACTTTTCGCTCGAGGTGGTGGACTGGGAAGACGAGGAACATCTAAAGCTGTTCAACAAGTGGCAGAATGATCCCCGAGTTGCGGCCGGATGGAATGAGACGGGGACGCTGGACCAACACCGGGAATACCTTCGGAAGCTGCACGTGGATCCACACGTTCTGTGTCTCTTCGGACGGTTTGATAACTCTCGGTTTGCATACTTTGAGCTCTACTGGGCAAAGGTTCGCGCATACCCTCTTCGAGTCCGGGTTCCAGATGCTAACTAGTTTTGTGACTTTTGCAGGAAGATCATTACGGTGCTCACTACGATGCCGGCGACTACGACCGCGGACGTCACTCTCTCGTGGGCGACGCGTCTTTCCGAGGCGCACAGCGAGTCAACGCGTGGTACTCCAGCTGCATCCATTATTGCTTCCTGGACGAGCCCCGGACGGTGAATGTGGTGGGAGAGCCCAAAGCGTCAGGGGCTATCATTCTGTCGTACGAGAACTCGCAGGGTCTCACGATTGGCAAGTACGTCGACTTCGGCCACAAGCGGTCGGTGCACTCCATCTGCAGTCGGGAGAAGTGGTTCCAGTTGTGCCCCTTGTTTTGGGATGGACGGGAGCGGCCATTGGAGTCGGCGGATCGGGCGGCATGGAATGCGAAGTTGTAACAGCTAGACAATCTTTCTCACCAGCATCATTCAGCAAGCGTCTTTTCTGATCTGAACAATACACCTGTCAAACTTCCCCCTTTCTCGAGCCCGAGATCTCACAAGCCGGCAATCAGATGCACGCCCGGCAAGCACCGGCTCTACCAGTCGCGGGAGGAGCAGACGCCAAGACAGGATAATTTTTTTACCATTGACCCGACGGCAGTAGTCCCCCTTCTGCAGCAATGTTCCATCACGCAACTGGGACCACAGGCAACTGCCCCCTAGCGCGCCCCACCACGGAGATGCTCAAGTTGCCCCCCCCCCCCCCCCCTTTCATTCTCTCACCCCCCTGTTCACAGGGCCCCACATCCTTTCAAGCCGCAAATATCCTGGTCCGCACCCCAGGGGGACCCGCCCGATGTCGGCTCCGGTGTTCTAAACCCTTTTGGGCACGCACACCTCTGGGCTTCCCTGCTGCCGACTTGCGGGCAGCCGGGCAGGGGGACCCTCTACGGGGCTTGTTCCAGACGCTGCCACTGCGATCCAACGGCCATCCACCGAGCGGGTCAGGTCCATTTCCCGCTGACTGCGGGCGACGTAACGGCTGCACCCGACATCATAAGTCGTATCAGCAGAAACGACTTACACTCACCAGATCTTCTCAGCCCGGATCTGGTGTCAATCCCACTGGCAAGAGAACTCTCCTTGCGTCTGGTGCTTGTTCCAGGGCGTCACGATGGGGCTCTTCAACATCGCATCGAGCTACATCCGGCTCCTCCTCTCGGCCAGCCCTTCCAAGCCCGAACTATGCATGCTCGCGTGTGCCTTCCTCTTCGCCATCGCATCCGGCGTCCCCTTCCCCCTGATCGGCGTCTTCTTTGGCCAGCTGCTCAACGACTTCAACTCGGCCACTTGCGAGCTCGAAACGGCGCCCTCGCTCTCCCCCGACGCAAAGGACGAGTATCAAGATGGCGTCAACCAAAAGGTGCTCATGATCTTCTACCTGGCCATTGCCCAGTTCGTCACCATCTACGGCCACCTCCTCTGCTGGAGTCTCTACGGCGCCCGCCTCGCCCAGCGCCTCCGCGAGATGTACCTCTCCCGCCTGCTCCGCCAAGAGCCGTCCTACTTTGACGAGCTTCCGCCCGGCGAAGTGGCGTCGCGACTCAGCACCGACATCCAGACGATCCGCTCGGGAACGTCAGAGAAGATGGGCATTGTCCTGTCGAGCCTTTCCTTCTTTGTCACGGCCTACATTGTGGCCTTTGTGCTGCACTACGAGCTCGCGGCGACGCTGATCTGGCTGGTCCCGGCGTACTTTATCATGTCGTTTGTGGGCAGCCACTACATCGAAAAGTACGCCGGTCTCATGACCGACTACGCCGCCTCGGCAGCGGGGATTGCGAGCGAGGCCCTGTCCAATGTTGTGGTTGTGCAAGCGTTTGGGGCCAACGTGAGACTCGAGAACAAGTTCGCCAAGGCCCTGGGACAATCGAAAAGGGAGGGCTTGAAGAAGGCGACGGCCGTGGGCATTCAGACGGGCGTGCTTTACTTTATTGCGTATTCGGCGAATGGTCTGGCGTTTTGGAGGGGGAGTGACTACATTGCGGAGGCTGCTGCGGGTGGAGGAGGGACAACAGTGGGTGCAACTTTTACCGTGATTTTCATCTTGGTTGAGGGTGAGTACCCCTTTTTTTGCTAGCGAGCATTGTCGTTGAAGTTGGGCTCTGACACGTTACAGCTACACTTTTGCTGAGTCAGGTTGCACCATTCACTCATCTGTTTGTTGCGGCCGTTGCGTCGTTCCGCAAGCTTGGGGGCGAAATCAACCGCGAGTCGTTGATCGACGGCACATCGGACTCGGGACTTCGCATCGCCAAGCCGGAGAGCGGATTCGAGTTCAGGGATGTGTCTTTCACGTATCCTAGCCGCCCCGAGGTGCTTGTCCTCAACAAGATCAACATTCAGATTCCCCTGGCCAAGCACACGGCCATTGTCGGTCTTTCTGGCAGCGGCAAGTCGACCGTGGCCAGTCTTGTCACCAGACTCTACGACCCCACAGAGGGTGTCATCACATTCAGCGGCCATGACATCAAGGAGCTTAATGTCCGCGACTTGAGAAGCCAGCTGAGCTTGGTACAGCAGGAGCCTTCCCTTCTCGACAGGTCCCTTTTGGAGAGCATTGCCCATGGTCTTGTCAACTCCAGCAATCCCGCCCATGCCAGCCTGCGGTCTGTTATTCTCAGCTCCGAGCTCGCAGACTTGGCAAACGACGTCAGGGAGGAGGGCAAGGACCTTCTCACGGCAGCCGAAGCAAGGGGTGTCGAGGTCCTGGAGATTGTCAAGCTCGCCCAGCACGCAGCCCAACTCGCCGATGCCCACGATTTCATCACTCGACTCCCTCACGGCTACGCTACATCCGTCGGTTCAAGCGGGCGACTCATCAGCGGCGGCCAGAAGCAGCGAGTGTCCCTTGCCCGAGCCCTAGTCAAGGACCCGGCCGTGCTCATCATGGACGAAGCCACAGCTGCTCTGGACTCTCGCAGCGAGGAGCGCATCAAGCAGGCCATTGCCAAGATTTCGTCGGGCAGAACCATTCTTACCATCGCTCATCGACTGTCGACCATCACGGCGGCCGACAACATCATTGTCATGCACAAGGGCGACGTGGTTGAGGAGGGCGACCACGCAACGCTGATGGCCAAGAACGGAGCATACGCCGAACTCGTAAGAATGCAAGGTCTTGGAAATCGGTCTGCCTCTCTCAATGACGACGGCGCCGAGAGCGTCAACAGCGTCACCAAGTCGGATATCGTCGTTTCTTCCACCATGGCCGACAAGACTCCGGTTGTTTCAGCTGAAGTGGCGTCATCCGAGTCGGAAGAAGAGCCGGAGCCCGAGACGCCCCCAAAGACTCTTTGGGGCTTGCTGCGGGGATACGGTCCGGCCCTGAGACCTCATTTGATCATGATCCTGCTAGCTCTTCTGGGTGCCACGGTGGTAGGAGGTGCCTTCTCTGGTGAAGCCGTCATCTTTGGCAACACAGTCGGGGCCTTGAACATCTGCAAGACACCAGACAGCATCCGGGACCGCGGCAGCTTCTTCGGACTCATGTTCTTCATCCTGGCCATCATCGAGCTGTTTGCCAACATCTTCAGCTGGGTCGGCTTCGGATGGGTGACGGAGCGCATGGTCTACTCGGTGCGTGTCCTGTCCTTCCGCTCCCTGTTTGAGCAAGACATCCAGTGGCATCAGTCCAACGGCCGCACCCCCGCCATGCTGCTGTCGTACATCACACGCGACGGCAATGCCCTGGCCGGTCTGAGCGGCTCAGTCATCGGCACCCTCTTTTCCATCACCGTCAACCTCATCGCCGCCATTGTCTTGACCCACATCATCTCGTGGCGCATCGCCCTGGTCTGTCTCGCGCTGGTGCCCCTTCTTCTCGGCGCCGGTCTCCTGGAGCTCCGCGTGCTGGGACGATTCGAAGACCGCCACGAAAATGCATACACCAACTCGGTCGACATCGGCACCGAGGCCATCGCTTCCATCAAGACCATCGCCGCCCTGTCCCTCGAGGAGAACACGCTCAACACCTACCGCCGCTCCCTCCGCGGGCCCCGCAAGGAAACCCTCCGCGTCACCATCCAGGCCAGCCTCTGCCAAGCCGCCACCTACTTCCTCGGCAACTGCGTCAACGCCCTCGCCTACTGGTGGGGAGGCAAAGAGATCGCCGCCGGCAACGTCACCACGACCCAATTCCTCATCGTCGTCTTCTCCCTGCTGGTATCCGCCCTCCTCTGGAGCCAAATGTTCGCCCTCGCCCCCGAGCTCTCCAGCGCACGCAACGCCATGGCCCGCATCCTCGGCCTCATCGAGCTCGGCTCCACCCCCATGAAGGGCTCCATCTCCCCCCTCCCCACCACCCCTTCCTCCGAAGAAAAGACCATCGGCTCGGACCACCCCCCTCCCTCCGCCGGCAGCGCATCCTCGATCCAATTTCGCGACGTCCACTTCGCTTACCCCGCCCGTCCCGACGCCCCCGTCCTCCGCGGCCTAACCCTCGACATCAAACCCGCCACCTTCTGCGCCCTCGTCGGCCCCAGCGGCGCCGGAAAATCCACCATCATCTCCCTCATCGAACGGCTGTACACGCCCTCCTCGGGCACCATCACCATCGACGGCGCCAACATCACCTCCAGCCGCGACGTCTCCTTCCGCGACAGCATCGCCCTCGTTCCGCAGGAGAGCATGCTCTTCGAGGGGAGCATCGCCTTCAACGTCGGCCTGGGCGCGCGGCCGGGGCACGAAGCCACGCAGACCGAGATCGAAGAGGCGTGTAAGCTGGCCAACATCCACGATGTGATTGTGGGCTTGCCCGAGGGGTACGAGACGCTCTGCGGGCCGAACGGGACGCGGTTCTCGGGGGGGCAGAAGCAGCGGCTTTCGATTGCGAGGGCGCTGGTGCGCAAGCCCAAGGTGTTGATTCTGGATGAGCCGACGAGTGCGCTGGATGCCGAGTCGGAGAGGTTGTTGCAGGATGGGTTGGAGAAAGCGGCGAGGGGGGTTACTGTCGTTGCGATTGCGCATAGGCTGCATACCATTCGCAAGGCGGATTGCATCTTCTTGATTGAGGAGGGGAGGTGTGTGGATGAGGGGAGGCATGAGGAGTTGGTTGAGAGGAGTGAGAGCTATCGGGCGAATGTGATGCATCAGACTGTTGCGGAGTAACGTGTTGGAGATATAGAAGATAATTGTATCCCTTGTATATTTTTCATGTATAACGTTCCACCATTTGGATGTGGTTCTGCGAAGTGCAGACAAAGAACGATGTTACCCGTCTTCAGGGGTTGACATAGGGGCGTCCGAGCTCCGCGCCCTTTGTGGCCTGCTCCGGTTCTTTGATCTCGGAAATGTGAAAGCCGTTCAAAACTCTCAGGTTCAAGGGGGCCAGCAGTTTGGCCCGCCCGTGAAGACCTCGGTATGCCTCGGGAAGAGTGGCAAGCTGCTCTTCGTCCATCTCCGTAGCCGTATTGGCCATGTTGACTCCGCATGTCTTGCAGAACCATTTCTCCACACACATGGTGCCAAACGAGTACTTGGCCATATTGTCGTTGCCTTGGATAACGACTTGGTCCTTGAGGGGATATACCCACACGTAGCCGTTCTGTGTAATGGTTAGTTTTCTAGAGTTCAAGGGGTGGCTCTTACTTACACGGTTGCAGATGCTGCAGTTACACTCAATCACCGTACCTGGATACTCCTTGTCGAGCGGCGTTGTCTTGAATGCCACGGTGACGGCACCGCAATGGCAGCTCCCGTAGTACATGTTTGCGTTGTCAATGATGGCCGATGGCTCTGGTCCAGAGTAGGCCGGCGGCTGGTACTTGGATCCCATTGCCGCGCCATCAATACTGTGCAGAAAAGTGTTAACCACACAAGGGACTTGGTTTCAGGTTTAGACCGTGACATGGGAACTTACGGCAGCCGCTCGAGCTCCCGAATATTGAGTCCTTGGATGGCCCGAGCCTTTGAACCGACGTGTCAGAAGCATTCCATCCACCACAGCAACAGCAGCATGCTCACTCACATTGAGTCCCCGCCGAGGCTCGGATTCCTCGCTCTTGAACACAACCATCAACGGAGTCGCGCAAACTCCACAGAACTTGTGCAGCCACTTGCCGTCGCCAAACGTGTACGTAGTGAGAGTCGCCTCATCACCCTTGACGACCCGATAGCTTCCAGGGGCAGGCGAAACCCAAAGATAAGCCTTTTTGTAGCAGATGCTGCAGTTGCATTCGTGCGCGGACTGGATCTCGGTTGCTTCCATCTCGTACACAAATGCGGCGCAATGGCAATTCCCGCGGTAGGTCTTGAGCGGCTTCATGTTCTTTGTCTCCGAGTCGGCCATTGCGAACAAATCGATTGTAATGACTATGGTGGGCGGGATTTGTCACCCGGGGAAGTGTTGAATTTGAGAATTGACGCTGCAGGAAATGCTGAAATCAAGAGTCGAAAGCTGAGGATGCAATGTGTTCTGTTGGCGATCACTTGTAAGAAATCGGAAACTCGGACTCGGATCGACTCCGACCCCGCCTGCGGTGCAATCCCGATGCCGCAGCGTTGGTGATGCCGCAGCGTTATGCTTTGTAATACGCGTTATGCTCGCATGGATACAAAAGTGTTGAGAAACAGTTTGCCAATCAACAACTCGTATTGTCAATAATCATTGGGGCAGTTCGAGATAACTCCCAGAAGGAAGGACGACTCGCTTAGACGGTACAATGCAAAATGAAAATGAAGAGAGCCAGACAAAAAGACTTGTGCGGGGCTTGGCATCCGATTGCAACATCCAGACCCTACCTCCTGAAGCTAAAAAGAGATGCGAGTCTGAGACACAACTGTCAGGGGTTCTGTCTTTTGTGTTGTGGAGCCCCTGGCAACAAAAATTAACGCGATGCCCACTATCAGAATCGAACTGATGACCTTATCATTACTAGTGATACGCTCTACCACTGAGCCAAGCGGGCTTTATTGATGTTTTTCTGCATTGCAATCAGAGTTCATGGATCTCATGGAGAGGCGCCAAAGAAGACAGGCGACGACTTCAGGTAATGGCAAAAGCATATAAGAGACTGATGATGGGTATCAGGTGTCAGATTGAACTGCATGCGTCTATTGCCCTAAAGCCCAGAATCACCTGCCCACCAGCTCATACTCGGCCGGCTCTGCAATCGTACCCAAATAGGCCAGCACCCTCTTGACCAGCCATTTCCGCGGTTCCGCCTGATCATCATTGCTCAAGGCATGAGACGCCCCGGGGATGATGCCGCTATAGTCTGCATCCCACACCGGCGGTTCCCCCTCGCCATCTGCCACCTTTTGCCATCTCGACAGCAGCTTCTCCTTGTCCACCCACTCGGGAACTGACTGATCGGCCCCCGACATCAACACGGCCAGCTTCCCCCTCAACAACCCCCTCTCTCGCACCATGCCAAATGTCCTGGCGAGTTGCTCATCCCCCAGATCCGAGCTAAACATATCATCATCCCCTGGCGTCTTCGGACTATCTGGGCTGACCAAACTCAAAAATCTCCGACAGCTGACGGGGGTATTCGGGGGATACCCAAATTGAGACGTCAGGGCTATTGGCAGCATGGTGTCAAAAGGCCCGTTCCTCTCGACACCCTCCTTCGCCAACGCGATGAGCTTGTCGTACGTCTCCCTCAGCTCAGCCGGCGTCCTCCCGAGAAATCCATCCCGCATAATGTAGAGGATGGCTTCTCGGTCTGAGACCGGCGCCTGCATGATGGCGCCGTCCAGGACCGGCCGAAGACAGTGCTCGAGATAGGGGTCGAAAGTGGGACTGCCGGTGTGAGGGTTGGGCCTCGACAGGTAGTGCAGCACGCACTGGGAGCCGGTCGAGTGGCCAAAGACGACAATTTTGCCGGGGCTGCCGTATTTTTCCTTCTTGTAGTCCTGGATGTAGCGAATGCACTGGGCGATCTCATCCGTGTCGCGGTCAAGATGGCCAAACCCCCACCCCTGGTACGAGGAGGTGAGGGTCATGGAGAAGATGGACCATTCTGTGGGCTGCAGGCCGGCGACGACGTCGGCGACGTAGGATGTCGTGGCCAAGCCGTCGCCGAGACCACCGAGAAAGAGCACGCTGTTGGGCTGCGAGGGGGTGGTGGCCGAAGTAAACTCGTAGGCGACTTGGGTCTCGGTCTGCAATCATCCATTAGCATCCAGAGCAATAACCAGTAATATTCCCAATTGGGGCGGGTGATGAACGCACATAGTGGTGCAGGATACCCGGCGACCCCCGCTTGGGCCAGAATTTGGAGCCCATGGTGTGCACGTTTTGGGGGCGATGAGCTGTGTGACACGCCGAAAGTCGCGCAGATGGGATTCTGGACGCTGGAGTCGACGCGCGAGGTGGTGCTGTGAGCAGCCAGCGGGGGAGAACCATGGGCGGGTATGATGAAGAATCGGCTGTGGCTCGCTCACTCACTAGTCTCACCGTGTTGGCTGTCGGGCTGTGACGGGTGCGCCATTGTACCCCAACGCCGTGCTAGGGGGGGGTTTCTTCACCCGAATTGCTAGCCCCGACATCGGGTGCTCCCGACATCGGTTCCTTGTCGGCGACGGTTTTTGCCGGCCCTTGGCAGGAGCATGGAGCAAAAAAAGTCTTCCCCGGCCCCACTTGAATTCACGCGGCCCATTGGATCAGATGATCTGATAAGATTACGCAGGGTGATGATCTGATAAGATGACTCGGCTGCAGACCCACGCATGGCTCGCCTGCGATTCCCTGTTCCGGACCGCAAATGGAACCTCGACGGAGCCTCCATCCACAACGGTGGCCTGCGCATATGCGCGGTGACATGCATGGGGGAAAAACATGTGTCAAGAAAAAAACCGTTGACAGGGTTGACGCACCTAGCGTTATTTTGTCACCGCAGCGGATGGTGAGTTCTCTGTTCCCTTGTCGTCGGTTGTCGGTTGAAAGCAGTCCCGGTGGCTATCCAGACCCGCGCCCGTACCCGCAAACGAATTTGGGCGGCGGCAATTCAACGCAATTCTTTCGCAATTCCTAGCTTCTCGGCGGCCCATCAATCCACCTGCAGCAACGCTTTTCGACATTCCGAGTGCTACACACCCCTGCAGGGCACCATCGACCACCGGCAGCTGTCCATGGATGTCTGTCCAATGCGTTAATGGATGTTGGTACGGAAAACCGGAAATCTGCGCGGCTTCACATCTCGCAAGCTTGTCCCACTTTTGCGCGGAAGCCTACACCCCTTTGAGCATGGCTCCCGACGAGTGTCGGCCTCATCGAGAGTGGTTCCCGACGACGTGTCCGGCACTGTACACGGTACTTCGCCTCTGCGAAGGGGCTGAACAATAAACCTCGCCATCACAAACACGCCCCCCCTGGTTGTGGTCCGTGCTTCTTCTGCTTCTCCTTTCCCTCGCGCCCCCATTGCGGCTTGCCCGGATAGTGTCCTCTATTCCCGGGTCTTGGGGAAGTCGATGGACCCCATGGAGAGCTGGGTAGCACGTCAAAGAACTGGGGTGAGGGTGGAGGACATGGACAAGAACTAGCCGATCTCGGTTTAAACAAGGACGCAGAGGACCATCATCGCCCATACAATGGCTGTGATGGCGTTTACTCTGCCAGTCTGTCACTGTTTTCTCTTCGCTTCACCATTGCCAGTAAATTGAGCTCGCGATGGGGTTTCTTCACGTCGACGAACCGCAGGGCGGGCCAAGTGGGGAGCTCTGCGACACGGTGCTGGTGCCCAACTTGAAGACAAGCACCCACGCAACATCCGACACATACGCTTTCGGCCCCTATGAGATCATCGGTCTCGCATCACCAGAAGGTAATCCTTCCGTACACCCCACGGGCCTTCGAGAAGAACTGGTGCTGCTGGCATGGCTGCTCGTCTTGTTACGGACCCGCGAGGACGGCCAGGCCATCTATAGCTGGGCTTATAGCACGCGGGAACGGACGGTTGACGATGAGCCGTCTTGCATGCAGTTGTCCTCCGTCGAAGTCCTGCCGGATCTGCAAAGTAACGTTGGACGAGTTGCGGATGCCATAGCCCACCACATCAACACCGTCGCACTCAAGCCAAGTGCCGACATCTCGGGGTCCGCTTCGCTGCTTCTGAGCACCGGGCCGCTTTCAAAAACACCCAAGGGCGCCAATGACGAGGTTAGTCTTGCTCTAACTCCCGCTTTCAGCCCTATTTCCTGTCTGTCTTTATCGCCCGGCTCAGCCCTACAAAGATGCGAATGACTGACACCCCGACTTGTCACAGCCCGTGCTTCAACTTGAGATACGCTTCGACGGCACTCATCTCACTGTCCATCCCCACTGGTACAGTGAGGGCGTATACACCTTCACCATCACACGGCACGTCGAGACGCTTGTCGACACCATCAAGATATGCATCTCCAACCCCGACTCCACCATCCGGGAGCTGCTTGGCCCTACGTCACACGACCTCGACACAATATGGAAGTGGAACGAGGAGGTCCCACAGACCTACGATCGCTGCATGCACGACATCATCTCGGACCGGGCCGAAACGTGCCTTGACAAGGTGGCCATCGCATCGTGGGACGGAAGCCTCACCTACGCCCAGATCGACCGATACTCGACCTTCCTCGCCCAGCGCCTCCGAGACGACCACGGCGTCCAGCACCACGATTTCTTGCCCGTGTGCTTTGAAAAGTCGAGATGGACCATCGTCGCCGTGCTGGCCGTCATGAAGTCCGGCGCCACGCTGGTCATGATGGACCCCTCCCTCCCCCTAGCCCGTCTTCAGAACATGGGCAAGCAAGTGGGCGCCAAAGTCATGATTTCGTCCGCTCTCCAGCACGACCTGGCCAGGGAGATCCTCCCCGAGGGACAGCATATCGCCGTGGAATCCAACGCTTTCAAGGCCATCCCCGACTCGTTCCTCGTGACACCACCCAAGCTGCCGGAGGTCCCGCCGTCGGCCCTGATGTACATCATCTTCACCTCGGGCAGCACGGGCACCCCCAAAGGCGTGCAAATCTCGCACCGCACCTACACCAGCAGCGCATACCCCCGCGCGGCAGCCGTGGGCTACAATGAGCAATCCCGAGTTCTTGACTTTGCCTCGTACGCCTTTGACGTCAGCATTGACAGCATGCTGCTGACGCTGGCCAACGGTGGCTGTCTTTGCATCCCCTCGGACGAGGATCGGCTCAACGATATCAATGGTGTCATCCGCCAGATGCAGGTCAACTACGCCGGAATTACCCCTTCCGTGGCGCGGATTCTCGACCTCGACGTCATCGCCTCGTTGACGGCCCTGGGTCTCGGCGGGGAGGCAGCGAGTGCGACGGATGTCAACCGATGGGGTCAACACACGCGTATCGTCATTGGGTATGGCCCGTGTGAGTGCACCATTGGATGCACCGTCAACAGCAGCGCTGCTACGGGCCGAGACTACATCACGATTGGGCCCGGCAACGGTGCGGCCATGTGGGTGGTGGATCCCAACGACCACGACGTCTTGATGCCCGTGGGTGCCGTGGGCGAGCTTCTCGTCGAGGGTCCCATCGTCGGCCAGGGGTATTTGTTTGACTCCGAGAAGACGGCGGCGGCCTTTGTGCATGACCCGAAGTGGCTCGTTCAGGGGCATCGAGACCATCCCGGACGCACGGGGCGACTCTACAAGACGGGTGATCTCGGGCGTTATGACCCCTTTGGCACGGGCGAGATCGTCTTTGTGGGCCGCAAGGACACGCAGGTCAAGCTGCGTGGTCAGCGTGTTGAGCTGGGTGAGATTGAGAGTCAGCTCAAGGCGAGGCTTCCAGCGGATATCAATGTGATTGCCGAGGTGATTGCACCTGCTGGTTCCGCCGCAAGTCAACACACGCTGGTGGCCTTCATCGCGCCGCAGTCGAGCAAGAGGGATGACACCAAGGAGATTGAGTCGGCTCAGCTGTCGGACGAGCTGAACGAGGCACTTTCCAAGGCCAACGCGGAGGTGTCGGAGGTGTTGCCTCGGTACATGGTGCCGAATGCGTACATCCCCGTCAACTTCATCCCCACCTTGATCTCGGGCAAGACGGACCGAAAACGTCTGCGGCAGTTTGGCACCACGGTCGACTTGAAGTCCCTGGCTGACCAGACTGTCCCTGCTAGCGCCCCAGGAACCTCCAAGCCGCTGACGGACATGGGTCGCCGTCTCCAGCAGGCCTGGGGCCAGATTCTCAAGGTAGACGGTGCGGCAATCCGGTCCGATGACAACTTCTTTGCGCTGGGGGGTGACTCTCTGGCTGCCATGAAGTTGGTAACGCTTTGTCGGGAGCAGGGGCTGGACCTTAGCGTGACCAGCACCTTTGGGAATCCCACGCTTTCCGCCATGGCCGAAGTCACACACATCATTGGAGAGTCCTCTGACGACACGGCGAGAGCCCCCTTTTCCATGGCGCCTCAACCCCTCGAGGCTGCGCGCAATGAAGCCTCGCAGATTTGCCGGACCGAGTCAGCCAAGATCGAGGACATGTACCCCTGCACGCCCACTCAGGAGTCACTGTTCACATTCTCCCTCAAGTCGGCCGAAGCCTACGTCGCCCAACGCGTTGCCCGTATTCCATCCGAGTTCACCCTCCCCGAGTGGAAGCAAGCCTGGGAGACAGTCATCGCCGCCACGCCTGTCCTTCGAACCCGCCTGGTGCAACTCCAAGACGACCCGGCGCTCCTGCAGGTCGTCCTCTCAGAGTTCATCACCTGGCGCCACGCCACCGACCTCGAATCATACCTCTCTGCCGACCGCAACGAAAAGATGAACCTCGGCGACAGCCTCGCCCGCTACGCCATCATCGAGACCCCTTCCGGTGACCGCCACATGGTATGGACCCTCCACCATGTCGTCTACGACGGCTGGTCCGAGCCCCTTTTACTCAGCCAAGTCCTCTCCGCCCTCAAGTCCCAACCCTTCCCCGTATCTCGACCCGCACACATGGCCGACTTCGTCCACCACATCACCTCCATCGACTCCACCTCCACCCAATCCTACTGGGCCACCGAGCTCGCCGGCGCCACCGGCCCGCAGTTCCCCCCAGTTCCCTCGCGCGACTTCCTCCCCCGCCCCGACACCCTCCTCGAGCGCTTCATCCCCCTTTCCCCCTCCCCTTCCCCCACAAACACCACCACCACCACCACCACCAACTTCCCCTTCACCTCCGCAACCCTCCTCCGCGCCGCATGGGCCCTCGTCTCCTCCACCTGGTCCGGCACCACCGACATCCTCTTCGGCGAAACCCTCACAGGCCGGGACATCCCCCTCCCCCACATCGAAACCATCGCCGGGCCCCTAATCGCCACCGTCCCCGTGCGCATCCGCGTCGACGCTAACCTCACCATCGCGTCGTACCTCGAGGCCGTGCAGCGCGGCGTGCTGGCGCGCGCGCGGCACCAGCACGCGGGGATGCAGAACATTCGCAAGGCGAGCAGGGATGCGCAGTATGCCGTCGAGGCGCCGGTGGGCATGGTGATACAGCCGGAGCCGGACTTTGGGGTGGGGGATGAGTTGGGATTTGGGAGGAGTGATCCGGTGATGGAGGCGGTGCATTTTAATCCGTACTCGCTCATGCTGGCGTGCGGGATGCAGGGGAGGGGAGTGAGGGTGGTGGCGAGTTTTGATGGGGGGTTGGTGGGGAGGGGGGTTATGGAGAGGTATGTTTTTTTTTTTTTTTTTTTGAGTTTTTGGGGTTGTTTTTTGGGGGTTGTTTTTACTTGGTGTTTTGGGGGGTGATGTTGTGTTGATGAGAGGATGGGAGCTGATGTGAGATTAGGATTCTTGCGCAGATGGAGGTGGTGGTGGGAGAGTTGAGGAGAGGCCTGGACAGAAAGGTGGCGGAAATTCCGTGCCTTTTGGGGCCCGGTGAGTTGGATCGAATCTGGGGGTGGAATGCTACGCCACCGCTTGTGTGGGACGGCGAAAAGGGGGCGCTGGGGGCTAGTGGTGTGACCAAAGCTGGGGATGTGTATCCTCGAGCGCTGGTGCCGTGGGTTTGTCACCCGCGGAATCCAGCTTGGCTGGCACCGGTGGGCTGTGTTGGCGAGCTGTGGCTGGAAGGAGGTCTCTTGTCGGGTGAGTCCGTCGTGGAGAACCCGGAGTGGCTGCTGGCGGGCAGTCCTGCAGTTTTGGGCAGAGCGGGACGAGTCCAGCCAACGGGCGACATGGTCAAGATGCAGGAGGACGGGACGCTGGTCTTTGTCGGGCGCAAGGAGAATGTTGCCCCTGACGAGGGGCATGCCATCAACACTCGGGATTTGGAGGTCCACTTTTGCAAGTACCTCCCTCCAGGAGTCAAGGGCGCAGCTGTGGTGACTTCGGTCAAGGGAGAATCCGCACGGAGGCTTGTTGTCTTTGTCGAGGAGCCCCAGTCCGAAACAAGCACCGTTGAGCTCCTCCCCAGCACCCACGTTCTTACGGCCCAGCCAGACGGGTTTGAGACCAGAGTTTGCTCCACTGCCTCTGTTGGTCTCGTTGCAGCGCTGAAGAGACTCGACAAGTTCGCCCAGAACTCGCTCGCCTCGCACCTCGTCCCCTCGGCATACGTCGTTGTCACCAACTTGCCGCTTTCTGACACACAACTCGATCGGACCACGCTCAACCAGCTCGCCTTGAGTCTCCCAGGCGACCTGACAAGCCAGGTCAAGGAGGGTCTCCAGCAGGCGTGGACCAAAAACCTCGAGGACGCCAACACGACCATGTCGGACAGCGAGGCCATCCTTCAGTCGGCGTGGGCAAAGATCCTCGGCATGGACGCTCAACAAATCGACCTCGACGACAACTTTTTCCGACTTGGTGGTGACTCTGTGTTGGCCATGAAGTTGGTTTCGTACCTGCGGACTCAGGGTCATCTCCTCACCGTGGCCGATATCTTCCAGAAGATGCGTCTCGGGGATGCCGCCAAGGCACTGAAGCTCAACCAGATCCTGACGGCTGTCAAGGCCGACGTGTACAAGTCCTTTTCCACCCTGGGCGAGATGGACGACATTGACGAGTTCTTGACTGAAGTCGTGCGGCCAAAGCTGGCTGACCCGAACTGGTCGGTCCTGGACGTTTATCCCGTCACCGACTCGCAAGCCCTCGACGTCAGGGCTACCACGCACGCGCCGCGCACCTCGGTGCAGTACACCATGCTGTACTTCCAGAACGACATTGAGCGAGACCGCTTGATTGCCGCCTGCCAGGAACTGGTCAAGCAGCACGACATCCTCCGCACCGTCTTCATCGAGCACGAGTCAACGCTTCTACAAGTTGTCCTCTCCCAGCTCGACGCTGCCGTGGAGATGCACCAGACAACCCAAGACCTGGAAACCTTCGTGGTCCACCTTTGCAACACCCAGATCGAGTCCGACTTCCCCCTGGGCGCCCCCTTCTTCCGCTTCATGCACGTCTCAGAGTCCGACAGCGGCCAACACTGCCTCATAATCGGCCTCTCCCACGCCCTCTACGACGGCATATCCCTCCCGCGTCTCCTACAGGACCTATCCGCCCTCTACACCGGAACCAAGCCCGCCGACTCCCTCCCCTTTTCCACCTACATCTCCCACACCCACACCCCATCCACCCGCACCGCCGCAACCACCTACTGGCGCTCCCTCCTCGCAGACTCAACCCCCTCCCTCCTCCCCTCCCCGTCCCCCTCACCCACCGCGACAACAACAACTACCCCCTCCCCCCGCTCCATCTTCAAAACCACCCCCGTCTCCCTCCCCACATCCACCCCCTCCGAAATCACCACCTCCACCCTCCTCACCGCCTCCTGGTCCCTCCTCCTCGCCCGCCGCCTGCGCACCCACGACGTCGTCTTCGCCTCCATCACCTCAGGCCGAAACCTCCCTTCTTTTCCCTCCCCCACCGAAACCATCATGGGCCCCACCTACGCCTTCACCCCCGTGCGCGTCGTCTTCGACCCGACCTGGTCCGCTCTCGACCTCCTGCGCCACGTCCAGACGCAGGCCGCTGCGTCGTCCGAGCACGACGCCCTGGGCTTCGACACCGTTGCCGAGACGTGCACGGGCTGGCCTCTGGGTGTGTTTGAGCGGGTTAGTGTTGTGAATCATCAGGACTGGGAGGATTTTGATGTGATGGCGTTTGGGAACGCGAATGCGTCTGGGGAGGGTGGTGGGGATGGGGAGGAAAAGAGGTGCAGGGTGGAGATTGCGAATCCGCATGGGGATGCGCCGTGGCCGATCAAGGTTGTGAGTTTTGTCAAGGGGGGAGAGACGTTTGTGGGGGTTCTGGGGGTCGAGGGGGATGAGGAGGTGATTGGGGGGTTGGTGGAGGAGTTGAAGGGGGTTGTTGAGGAGTTGGCGGGATTGGGGGAGGGCAGGGTTGTTGTGGGTTTGGAGGTTGAGGTTGTCGGTGGCGGAGAGCCGGGGACTAATTCCGTTGTTTGGAGTGGGAAAGAGGATTATGGTGGGATTGTGCGGGAGGAAATGGTGGAGGAAACAGTTCAAGTTGCTGAAGCGATTGTTGCAGAGCCTCTGCCGGTGTTGGAAGGCTTGGTCGAGGCCCAGGGTGATGGGATTCAGCAGAAACAAGATAAGGTGGCAAGCGAGTTTGGCGGGCAAACGTTGGGGGATGGGAATCAGGTCGATTTCGATTCGGCCAATGAGGGGCGAGGTGTTGGAAGCTTGGACGAGGGCAAGGTGGCGAGCAATGCTGAGGAGCAGGGTGGTGCGGATGAGAATAAGGAGGATTCGGCCAAGGAGGAGCGGAAGGGGTGCAGGGTTTTGTGATGGAACTGAAGATTTTCCTGTCTCGTTTATTTCGTATCGAATATTTGGCCAGCCAAATTGTTGACGTTTAGTTCAGTGTTCAGTTTCAAGTTGCTTTTGTCGACGACATTGCTTGCATCTCTCATCTTGTTGCCTCAATTTCTCCGTGCCCATAGTTATTGTTGGTGTTTCGCCGGGCAAGAGATTCAGCCTGACCAACTGGATTCTTCGTCGCCATTTGATCGGTTTCACACTGCCTACGTTGCACCACAATGTGCCCTATGCGTGTGAATTCCGTATCTACTCGTAATACTGACCTTTACTCTTGCTCTGTGCACACCGTGGGAGCCTTTGTCAGCGCGATCCCGAAACATCGCAAACTGGCCTGTATAGGTACCCGTGTAGCGGCTGATGTCAACATTCTAGGGGCCTGTTGTGCTATCGCAGAGGCCTTGACTGATGAAATCTATGCCTATCTTGTCGTCTTTGCGGAAGACTGCTGAGGGTAAAAGTAAGGGCCAATATTGCACGCCCGGCGGCCTGTGCTCGTGCCAGACGGATGGAGGCGGTGGCTTGTTCCAAGCATCATCACTTGTGATCACTTGATTTTTTCAGAACGCCTCAAGCGGGTCGCTCCACAAACCTTGGAACTTGTGAGCCGGCTCAGAAACCTTGGGAGTCAACCTCCGTCCATGGAAGATCGACGTTGTAGGACTCAGCGCGTCGAGCTGCCGGCACAGTCCAATTGGACGAGACCTTGCACAAACGCCGACTTCTCTTTCGCGAATCGAGCGCGACGACGTGGGCGAATCCTTGATTTGGTGTAACCTCGAACCCAGTGCCTACAAGAACGCGCTCCCAACCAAGAGGTGGAACCAGCAACAGGAAAGCTCGCACCTGCCTGTTTGCGTCGGCAAGCCCTCAAATTTTCTTTTCCGGTACTGCCATACGGTCAGCAATTTTTCATCGCATTCTCCCACCGCCTTTCCTCCCGCATTCAGTTTGTGCTTTCCAACAACAACGCTTCCTCACCTTCCGCTCTTTGCGCCCCTCTTCGATCTTCCACAACTTGAGGCTCCCACCTTCCATCGGACTGCATTGATTGCAGCCTGCAGGCGCGATAGATCATTCGGCCGTGTTCCACCACTTTGCCCTGCCTCAGCGCCTTCCCGGCTCCGAGGACAGCAACCTGGACGATGTTGAAGCTTCGTTTCTCAGCTGTCTCCACCACGCCGCGCAGACAGTCGCCCCGGGCCGCCATCCCGAACAGGCCGCCGACTGTGCCCCGCGCGACAGTGTGACGTCTGCGTGGTATTCTGTCGTGCGATTTCTCGACGCCGCCAAGACCATCAATCGCGGCGGAGCCGTCAACAGCGCAAAGTTGCGATTGCAGCTCGCATCTCTGGGACCCGGCGATGCGCTTCCCATCTGCATTCGAAGCCAGAATGCCGCACTCTTAATTTATCGTCTCTCCAGGTTGGTCCTTCTTCCGTCCGATGTGTCCCGTCGCATCCGATCCCTCTAACTCCCCAGCTTGCAGCAACCGAGATTTCGTCACTTTCGAGGCATTTGAAGCGTCGCCGAAAAATGAAGACGTTCTGGCTGCCGATGACGCTCTGCAGTGGGACTTCCCCGGCCATGCTGTGGAAGTGCCCTACGCGACTTTTGTTGACCACGACTTTCAGTCGGACCTCGCCACCTTCCTCGAGCAGGCTTCGATGGGGACCAACAAGATGTTTGCAGGTCGGACGTCCAAGGCCGGCACCGAGACCCACGAGTATGGCGACACGGCGGACCCCACCATGATCACCTCGACGCTGATGGCCGTTGTGGAGAATGACGGCCGCAGGGTAGCCACCCGGAAACCGCGCAAGCGCGTTCGCGACGATGTCTGCTGGCAGCGCGGCGCTGGGAAGCCTTGGCACCGCTCTCCATATTGGCTTGTCCTCCGAGTTTCCATTGCTCGGTACCTGCTTCTCACCCTTGGGAGCACTTGGGCCGCATGGAGTACAAGTTCATGGTCTCCACCTGTCTGGCCTACCTGCTATACGACGCGCAAGAGTCTCTCGACCTCGACCAAGCAGACTTCCTCAAAACCAAGGTGTGCCGCAGATTTGCCAAGCTCGAGGCATACCGCCGTCACCTCGAGGGCCTTGATCCCAAGTTCTCTCCCCGTTTGCATTTTCTCTTTGGACATCTCGGACCCGCCATCGCCACCGGTCCGGTCGAAGATGTCGTGCAGCGAGTCCGCCCAGAATGGCAGCGGTTCAAGCAGGCCACTACCAAGTCCATCCCTCGGCTACGCAAGAGAGCCTCGCCTCCCGACTTCGCGGCAAGCGGAGAGAGATTGTCGTGTATCCGCGCAGCAACCACCAGGATGATCAACACCCGTCGGCCGAGGTGGGCCGCGCCCCCGGGCTTCGATATGTCTCGCCTTGCCAACGAGGAGTTCACGAAATACGCGCGACCGTACCTTCAGGTGGCCGACTCGGAGCTAGAAAAAGCCCTCCAAGGCCTCATTTTGACACCCGGTGTGTCTGTCTTTGACTTGTCCGCAAAGCTGCATGCCTACGTCGATGTCGAAATGCCTTTGTACCACGACAACCCGGAGCAGCTGAGCACCTTGATTCTGAACGCCATGGATGTCTGGATGAAGCTCGACCAAGAGACGTGCGCGAGCCATCCCCTCCTGGAGCAGTACCGGCCCATCTTCAGGCCCGAGTCTCTAGACGTCCTGCACCTCGCAACATACAAGGACATGTTGCGGCTTCAGAGCATCCAGGGCTATATTAGCCTCCGAGCTGGAGCGGCTACAGTGGATTCCCACGTGTTTGGAGATCCGTCGTACAACTGTTTTGCGAGGCGTTATTACGACGAGTCCTCCGATGGCGAAGCGCTGCGGCAACTCCATGCCAGGATCGAGTCTTGGGCCTGCGAAAAGAAGACGAAAAAGTATGAAGAGTGGCAAGTAAAGACAACTCGGCATGAGGCCCTCACGAAGCAGGTCAACGACAGCACGTGTGTATACGTCACCGACACTCACAAAGGGCAAGAGCATCACAGAGAATGGACATGTCCGCGATGCCAAGCCATGCAGGAGTTGCGTCAATTACGCATCAACATCTACGAGCATCCGCTGCCAACCGACGAGTTCATGGCCAAGGTGGCGATATTCGAGCTCGCCTGTCCCAAAGAGATTTCCGTCTATCGGGATGCAACCTGGATGCTGGTAGCCCGCCTTGGTGGCATTCCCAGTTCCAAGAGCCCAGCAACATGATGCACATGGGGGGGAGTATCCGGGCGTCCAGTCGCACATTGTGAACAAGCCTGGAGCTTTTACCCTTGCTTCATTGCCCAAATCATGTAAGTCCATGAATGCCGCTGCCCTCATCGCCGGAGCAGAGTCATGACATTCCTCTAACATTCCCAGTCCTGCGTTCCCACTATGTAACCCTTCGCTTCCCGGTAGGCTGGGAAAACGGACGCGACGGCGTGTGCAAACCTAACGGTCTGAAGCTGGCCTATTACGACAGTCGGAGCCAAACATGGCCCGGAGAGAACTGCGCGAGTCCGAAGTTCTCGCACCACTTTGGCATCCGCATGCCGCCTACGTTCCCGGTCGGGTTCCTCTCAAGTGTTAGGATGGGGACGCTCGACGTAGGACCGACATCCTACGAGGCCCTCGCCACGCAGGTGAACTGCCCTGCCGGCCTGAGCCCCCACGAGTTCCTTGCCTTTAAGACGCTCGCCTCCGGCTACGCCCGCCGATGGATCTCCATCTTGGTGGAGCTCGAATCGACCAACATCAACTGGTCGGGAGAGGCCGCAACGATGCTCATCCATCACCTGACTCTGCAGTGTGGCCCTGCAGTGGAAAGCAATGACCCGTTTCGAGTAGCCCACGCCATATTCGGAAACGCCGACTTGGTGGAGAAGTTGCTCGAGCAAGTCACCACGCGTCTCAGGATCTTGGAGGACACTGTCAGCTGGAGAGAGACCAATGCCATGGATACCCTGATCACTTTAGCGCTGCGGATTCTGCGACTGGCCAAGCCCGCTGGATTGGGGTTGGACCTACAAAGAAGAGCTGCGGGTGCGGTGTTTCTGGCTCGGGACATCTACCTCACCTGGGTTCAGCAGCTGCGTACCGAGATGTCAGCAACCAACGAGTCGGATTTACGCAATCTGCAACACTACGCCCTGGCGGCCGCCCTGCTGTGTCGACGCACTTTCGTCATCCACCTCGACGGCGGGCTTGAACTCGACGAGATCAGTCTGGAGGCGTATGTTGAATCTACGATCGCTCTGCAGGAAAACATGGTGTTGAGCGCCATCGGAGACCTTCCGCCGCTGGTTTTGTGGCACCTTGTCTCCTCAATCAAACTCTCGTATGACCTCAAACACTTGGTCACGAGCATGATCAAGGCATGTCCAGTTGGCCTGCAACGGGGTCTCGAGCATTTTTGGGCCGAGGCGGGCAGGATGACCCGCGGAGACATGGAGATGACCTCACCATCGCCTGGCTGGGTTTGCTTTGATCTTCCCGAGAGCGACTCGCACAGTCACGAAGTGATCTACCTCAACATCCGTCTCAGCTGTCTCTTAGTTAATGGGAAGCCCGTTGGAAAGCTGCCGCAGGACTCGCAGGACTCGACAGTTATCGGTGAGCTCTTTGGAAAGCAGCTGCTTCGGGCTTTTCAGTCGTCGATTCCAGGCATGACATATACGCTAGCCAACAAGTAAAGGGGGTTCACTGTTCATGTCGGCTATGAGCGGGGTGAAACCATCATCCTCGCAGTTCCGCCGCCGGGGACGCGAGGGACATCTTTCGGTTTGTGCCGAGGCAGGTGTTCATGGGAGACTCGGGAAGGCCATCGGACCTTCCAGGCCCACTAGTCTATGGCCGGACCCATTGGCTTAATCTGAGCACAGGGGACGTCCACATCACCAAGCAAGTCGAGCCACACGCATGGGTTATGAAAAGTCCTCAGGTCTGGACGCTCAGCATGGACCAGCGCAGATGCCAGCGTCAGCGTCCCGACGAGGTGCTCGAGATGGCATTGGATCCTCACTGCAGGCTCTCCAGGGAGGTTTCAGAGACTCTCCAGGGCATCACGCCCCCGAGAGAGGTGCTCATTACCCAGCGCACGGATCACAGAAATTTTGAAGTCGCCATCGAGTCCCTGGGCCTGATGTTCTTAGTTAACAGCAGCAAGCTGCTGTATTCACCACAGCTTCGACTCGAAGTCGACCCCGACCAGGACGCAGGAACTCGGTATGGTCTTGAGCAGAAGCTAGTGTGCCGGGGCGCCGAGAACCCCTCCTTGCGTACCGTGCTGGTTCCGCTGGGGGGTACGATAACGACCACGAAGAAGAGTTGCCACGTATCGATCCGCATCGGCGCATCGAACCGGTACGGAAAGTTCAGCATAAACGACACGCTCGGCCGGATCGACTGCGCTGCGGAGCCCCAGCTGCTCTACACCAAAGCGCTACTCCACGCGTACACGTCGTTCCTGCTGCCCGACCCCCTGACAGGCCGCACGGGAGCCGAGGAAAGCCTCCACTGGCTGCAGTCGGGCGCGTGCAGTCCTTGGACTGTTCTCGGCGGTGAGGTGGGCTTTCTGTCCCACATTACGAAGCTGACACCAGTCCGCGAGTACTACCCGCAGGGCCGCCGGGTTATGGGCGTCACAAAGTGGAACGACAGCGTCACAACCCACAACCAACACCCCCTCTACCACCAAGCCGTTAAGAGTATTGTTCGCACTTCGCAGGGTCTGGAGGCTTTCACACCCCTTAGGCCCGACAAGACTTACAATGTTGAGGAAGTGCTGGTCCAGACCGACAAGAAGCTCACCCTGCGAGCGTGGGAGCGTCGACAGCTCTATGAACGACCGACGGCGGACCACCACCCCACCATGGACAGCAGGACGCCTGATGCGGTGTACAAGTCGCGAGACCGGCCTTTGTCGTCGGATTCGCGCTACGCACGTTGGACGAACTGCCTCGGTGGCCGTCCTACACCAATTTCTGACCCAGCACCGCGCCGCAGATGGACGACGTCTTGAAGCTGATGGAGCCCTTTGTGATGTCGGCGCCAAGGGGGAGCGCGGATGAGCTGGAGGACTATCTTGCTGCGAAGCAACGGCGAAAGGTTCGGGACAAGAGAGATGCTTTTGAACGCAAGAGTCGGGCGGACTGTCGTCGCCTGGCAGAGTTCCTGCTTGCACAGTGGCCGTGTCTGGAGCCCAGCGCCGAGGGGTTCCCTGACGTCGACGTGCAGGTGCATGTCGGACCCGCGATCGATGCAGCTTTGCCAGAGTGGTCACGGCGGTTCAGGAACCATGAGTTCCATCGTCATGTACAGGCGGTTCAACGCATCCTCGATGAGCACCGATCCGAGGGCAAGAGGACCATTGCGGCCAACGCGACACCAACCGTTAAAGATAAGCCAGAATTTTCTGGTTGGAGAGGCGGCCTGGTGGTTCCCCATCTTAGAATCGACCTCCTAGCCAAGTCCAAGGAGCCCTATTTTTTACCAGCTCTTTTTGCCCCTGCTACAGGACACCAACACCCGATGTGATCTCCTCGCTGGGCGCCTTTCCAAAGCATACCCCAGGACGAACGCCACATCTCCCCCCGGCCGCTTTCCCGGAGGAAGGCCTTTACAGGACTCGCAGGACCGGCAAGACCATCACAACTGTCCGACCTTAAGATCGGACGGTGTATCGGCGAGCTCCGCCACATCACCAAAAACTTAGGCGACAGCAAGTCCCTCGTGCGCCAACACTACTCCCGCGACATGTTGGGCAGTGTGAATGCCTTTGCAACGCTCATGAAGCCGACAGCACCGGCAAAACTCGTTTCTCTGCGCGCGTAAGCTCGACACCTCGCAGACCAACGTGACCCGACCCTTTGAGGAGCTGAGGGCCTCGTTGGAGGCGCCGACGGCGGCCATGTCCCGGTCGCAAATCCGCTGGCTTCAGCGCGGATCACTCTGGCCGGCCATCACGACGGTCACGTTGCTGGAACACCTTGGCTCCAACTGCAACACCCCGCCCTCCTTTTTGCCCAGGATGCGCGAGGGACTCGTCGCCCTGACCAAGCTTCAGCGTGACATGCGGCTCAACGAGTGCTACCTCGCCGGGGACGTCACGCGCTTCCAGGACGAGGAGGCTAACAGCGGCCACAGCAACTGGGATCCCGCCAGAAATCCGGACTGGCTGCTGCTCGAGCTCGAGTCCAACGTGCTCATCCGCCCGGACCAAGTCGACGTCGCCCGAGCCACCATTTCGCCCCCGTCCGACGCCAACTCGGTGCTGCAGACGAACATGGGACAGGGCAAGACGTCGTGCATCATGCCCATGGCGGCGGCGTCGCTGGCCGATGGCAAGAACCTTGTGCGCGTCATCGTCCCCAAGGCGTTGCTGCTGCAGACGGCGCATCTGCTGCAGTCGCGGCTGGGGGGATGCTGAACCGCAGCATCTGCCACGCCCCCTTTCCGCGGCGGACCGTGACAACCGAGGAGAACACCAAGGGAGCTTCTTTGAATGATGCTCGGCCAGGTAAGCAGCGCGCGCAGAGGAACAATCAGGGTACAGGTTGAGCATGTTCTGCTTCTTCCACATGCCCTTTAATCCCTTCCAGTTCGGGGTTGTGTCGGCTCTCTCCATTACCGTCTCCCACTCGAGCCTCTTGATCGTCTCCGTGGCATCGCCTGAGTGTGAAATGACCCTGACGGTGGGCACGTAAAAGGGGACCGGCCGGTTCAAGTTCAGAGCCTCGCTGTTTGTTGGCGCCATACTGGCCGTGGCCGTAGCACTGTTTGGCTTGCGGGCCTCCGTGACGCAATGGGAGTTATGTGCAAACAAGACGGGACGGGTTCCGATAGACGCGCTGAGAGAGACGGAGTGATGGTGTCTTCTGCCGGGAACTGTTAGCCACTGCCGTCTACCCACCCGTACCTTGGTATCCAGTAGCCGCTCGACGGTACGTGTCTGGTACGGGTCACATACCTAGCTGTGTGGTACGGGTACCGAGCTTAGGCATTGATTGGATGGGGTAGAACTTGCCAGAGTGAGGTGTGGTTTGACCGGGGTTGGGGGGGGGGGGGGGGCTGGGGGGTTATATTTTTATTCTTATAATTATTTGTTGTGGGGAG
>MU866007.1:38623-106493 GCA_033296975.1 Podospora aff. communis PSN243
GGGGGGGGGGGGGTGGTGGTGGGGGTGGGGGGGGGGGGGGGGGGGGGGGGGGGGGGGGGGGGGGGGGGGGGGGGGGGGGGGGGCCCCCCCCCCCGGGCGGTTTCTCTTTTTCTTCTTCTACTTCTTTCTTGTGGGCATTGGGGGTCAGCAGGGTCATGTTCCGGGGGGCATTTTTAGTGACGACAGGTGGTTCTTTATTTGTTCATCTCGTTTTTTTATTTCCTCGCCTTGGCACCTAGGTACTTGGAATAGTCGCGCCATCTTCTTGGCTGCGCATTCATGATATTTATGTCGTCTTCAATACAAACACTGTTTGCTCTCTGCCCTTCGGGGACCTTGTTGTTTGTACGTACCTTGCAGTTGGGCGCACCTGCGCTAATTCCCAGGCACGTCCTTCTGTTTTCCTTGCAGTCATGTCACATTTCATATTACATGTACTTGGCCTCGGGACGAGCAGCGGATCTTGGCCGCCCCGGCTTCGCCGCCGCACCCGCACCCCGCATCGCCCTTCTATTTTCTGCACCACTTTCACACCTTGCCGCCGGCTCTGCCCGCTCGACGCCTCGATTTTATCCTTTTCCGCTCCTGGTCGCCCTCGATGGCGAATTCGACGCCTTACACAACACCCCCCACCCACCGCCCGGCTCCCTGCTCGATGCCTCGATTTCATCCTCCTCAACCCCTCCTGGCCGCCCCCCATCGCATACTCCACACATCGCACAACACCTCCGCAGCTACCGTCGATGACGCTAACCGTTTCTCGCCGCCCATCAATGCAGATGATTCACGCTACCTACCTACACCTCTCCTGTGAGTTGCACGATTGTTGGCCGCCTGCCCCCCCCACCCCCCTTTCTGTCTCTCTGCAGCCGTCTCCCCTGGGGCGTTTTGTCCCGCTTTACCCTGCTGCCCATTGCTGACTTGAAGTAAGATGTAGACGGTCGACTGGCTGATGGGGTTCGACGAAGCAGGATGATGGAGGTTGAAGGAGATTTGGATTGGAAATGTGGGAGCAGAGCAAATGTTTGTCAACATGTCCAACACACCTTTTGTTGCCCGGTTACTGACCTATTATTCCCTGTGAAGATATGGGGTTTTTTCACACGCCACAAAGTGATCGCCGGATCCGCAATGATTGTTATCATACTTTCCGGGCTTGCGCCACCTACGCAAAGCTTCCTTTGTGGCTGAAGTTAAAACCCCTGAATCGCTTCGTTTACTTCCTTTGTTTGCTTCAGTCAAGTTTTTTTTTGTTTCACGGGCACTGGCATGGTACCCTGGCTAATTGGTTTTACCAATAGTCAAAATGATTGCTTCCTTCCATTGTTGTTATATTCGACAGGGCTTTCGCCCTGTTATGTAAATTATCCAAGTCAACCTCTCCGGTGCGGGCACGCTACGCACTACCAACTCCAGTCACGTCCCATGATTTGGTATGCTTGTGACTTGACGCATCCTGCGCGATTTTGCCAGTTGGAAAAGAAATGGCCGGCGCTTGACAGTGTGTGAAAGCCGGCGGGTGCTTTCCGAGTCCTCAGGGTGTTTTGGCGCGACAAACAGCCATCCATCCATCTACGCTGCCCTTGGTGTCTGGTTGAATGGATCACGGTGCCGCCCTGGCTGGCACGGATTCGAACCGAGCTGCGTCCTTTGTCCTGCAATGCAGTGTCCAGTCTTTGACGGTTCGCGTTGTGCTGACGAGGAAACGCGGGGCACCACTGCATTGCTACCGGAACCGGCCACCAAGTCCAAGTTTGTTGGGAGCCGCACACGCGCACAAGGAAACCGTGACGCACGCACAAGGAAACAATGCAGCGCTTTCATCCGAGGTAGGCAAGATAGGTGCCCTTGAAGGGTGCAGTGTTATCTAGGTTATGCAAATTATCCAAGTACTGTACTGTGATAAAGCAGGTACAAAGCAGCGGCCGGGCTCAGGCCGGTGTCAACTTTAGCATTCTCCCGCCGGCGCCGTCCTCCAGAACCCACAGGGCGCCGTCGACGCTCTGGCGGACGCAGCGGGTGCGCTTGCCGATGCGGATGCGCTGCACCTCGCGTGCGGTGGTGCCCGAAATCTCGACGCGCACCAGCCCCTGGGCGCCGAGCCCGGCAATGATGGCGTTGCCCTTCCAGGCCGGAAACAGGTCGCCCTTGTAAATGATGAGGGCAGCGGGCGAGATGACGGGGGTCCACGAGGCCTTGGGCGCGACGAACTCGGGGCGCGTGCTGTGGTTGGGAATCTGCCTGCCGTCGTAGTGGTTGCCGTTGCTGACGGCGGGCCAGCCGTAGTTTGCGCCGCGCTCGATGAGGTTGATCTCGTCGCCGCCCATGGGGCCCATTTCCACCTCCCACAGCCGGCCCTGGTCGTCGAGGTCGATGCCGAGCGGGTTGCGGATCCCCAGCGCCCACACCTGCGCCGCGACCCCGCCCTGCGCCGCAAACGGGTTGCCGTCGGCCGCGCTCCCGTCGTCGTTGAGCCGCAGGATCTTGCCGAGGTTGGACGTCATGGACTGCGAGGGGTCGAACTGCTGGCGCTCGCCCGACGAGACCCACAGAATGGTCGAGTTGTTGCTGTTGTTGTTGCTTCCGCGCTCAAACAGCAGCCGGTGTCCGTAGTGGCCGTTGCCGCCGACCTTTTGGTTCTGGCGCCAAATGACCTCGAGGTTCTGCAGGGCGCCGCCGCCGCTGGTGTTTAGCACGAGGCGGGCGCGGGCCACGGCGGCTCCCGACTGGCCGCCCGTGCCGGCCTCGGCGTAGCTGATGTAGACGAGGCCGTTTTCGGCGAAGCGCGGGTGGATGGCCACGTCGCCAAAGCCGCCCTGTCCGCCGTAGGCCACCTGCGGCACCCCCGTGATGGTGCCCTTGGCCTTGGTGGCCGGGTCCACCAGCCGCAGCTGCCCGCGCTTCTCCGTCACCAGGATGCGGTTGTCCGGGAGGAATGCCATCGACCACGGCTCGGCAAAGTCCGTCACCACCGTCGTCTGGAACGGGTTGGCCTGTCGGGGCGCTACCCGTGTGGGAGGCACCGCCAGCACGCTGCTCACCAGCGCCAGCGCCGCGCACGTTGTGGAAAGGAAGCCCATTTTCCAAGAGCCTTTCAATTCCAAATTCTGGTTTTTTTTTTCTTCTTCCCTTTTCGAGTCGGGGTGCGAGGGGGTGGCGTTGAGAGGACGGACGGACTCGTCTCTTTTTCTTTCTTCTTTTTCCCTCGCTCCCTTCTCTTCCCCCCCGCCCTCTTTGGAGCGAGGAGAGAAAACGGCGGCTTTTCTATCTATCGAGGCCAAGTGTTTTCGTCATAACAGCGCCCCTCTCAACTCAATGTAATCGGAGTCAAAGGCCACCTGCCCTTTCCGGCTATAATGCGCGCCACCCCCGGCCGGGGATTGGTTTGCAGCCGACAAGGGCCGACAATGCTACACCACCAAGTCTTGTCCCGGGCCTATCCAAATACCCACACTACGGCTGCGACCGCTTGGCGGATTGGCGCAATGCAGTCGAAGCCTCGGCGACGGAGTCATCAGCCCCGCGCACGACCGCGATAAAAACCCAACGGCACCAGCCAAGCCAGGAACAAATACGCCCCTTCGCCTGCGCCAATCGCCACGCCGTGCAGCACCCGGAAGCAGACCTCTTTATGGAAGCCCCTTTTTGCCCGCCCGTCGCAGCCTTGGCTTACACGTCCAATTACCTACCTACCTACACAGTAGTTAGGTGTGCAGTGGCCGCGACGCGGTAGTTATTGCGCAATCCTCTTGCCCTGGCCTTGGCCGCCAAGGCTGCCTCGCTTGCAAGGCCAAGCCTCGTCTCTCCTCGCAGCGACCGTTTGTGCAATCCATCCCCCCGCAGTCGCCTCTCCTGCCCGGCGAGGCAAGAGTCCGAGAAGTGCTACCTTGCCAGTATTGGGCATGTACTAGGAGCCCTACTTGTGCATTCTACCCAAGGCAAGGCAGGCATTGCCATCTTCTATTCTCGCGACTCGTAAACATCAAGATCTGAGGCTATGCATGAGTCGTGGCCATCTTGCATCGCAGGCTGCATCGCGTTCCGGCGACCATCTACCACCATAGCAGGAGGATATGCTTGAGTGGGTGTGTGCAAGTCATTTGACCGACGGCGACAAAAACAGAACAGAAAAAGCATCCAAGTGTACCTATGTAGCAGATGGGCGATAAAAGAAAAAGGACTCGAGGTCACATGCTAAGTCTAATTGATGCAACACCATTGTGTTGCCAGTCGTCGACGGCATCCATGTCGTCGTTGACAGGAAAACAAATAGGGGAAATAGGGGACGGCAATCCCTCGTTGCGGGCCAAGTCCATTCAGGCCTGTGAGTGCGGGGAAGGTCAAAGATGGGGAGGGTTACCCAGCTGGCAATGGCTGGCAGCGGCTGTCGGAGACTGGCAACTCCTGTCACCCATGCAAAAGAGGGATTGTGTTGGATTGACAACATGCAGGGCGAAAGCCCGTCGAATATAACAACGAAGGAGAACAATATAAATCGTTGGTAGTAGCTATAGTACCACGGCAGTACCGATGAAGCAAAAATACAAGACTTTGGCAAATCAAGGAAGTAAATTATCCAAGACAAATGAGGCGATTCAGGGGCTTTAATTTCGGCCGCGGAGGAAGCGTTTGCGTTCAAGTTATAGGGTTTCCACATACCATGAAGTCATTACCGGATACGCAATGACTCCTATCATAGTGGTTGTGTAAGTGAGACTCACACAGCCACTCACCCGAAGGGCAAAGGGCCGTCAATGTGGCTGTGGTTATCGTGATGGGAACGGGACGGTGGAGGTGGTATCGACGGAGGGGTCGTGATCCTCCCGACTTGGATAATTTACATAACAGGGCGAAAGCCCTGTCGAATATAACAACAATGGAAGGAAGCAATCATTTTGACTGTGATAGTCAGGGTACCACGCCAGTGCCCGTGAAACAAAAAAAAAAAAAAACTTGACTGAAGCAAACGAAGGAAGTAGACGATCACGGTTTCAAACCGGCCGGGACTCGGACCCCAACTTCCCCAACTTCTGCGCACTGATGGCCATTTTTGGATCGGGTATTATGTAAGTCGCATTCCCTTTCGACCTGAGCTGTCTGCCGACTTCAGTCTTCAGACTGGAGTTGCGGGAACTGAATCCATTCTTCGGGAGTATTGGGTTCGGCTGTCCCGACTGAAAAGGGGCAAATAAATGGACAACGTCTTCAGTTGCCAAATACTCCTCCTTTGAACGTTCATGTTTATTTCGGCATCCAAATCATTCATCGTTCTCAGCGCAGTACTCTGGCTCCAAAGGTACATCAAAACAAAGACGGTTGCAAAGACAAGTTCGGCCTGCGTGCACTTTCCGGTGGGAAGGAATTAAATCCTCGAGTCGCAAATGAGAACCAGCTCTGCAGATATCTGACGTGGGCAAGGGCAAAGAGGCCGGCCGTAACCTTGGCTATTTGCTAAAGCCCGTCACACTGCAGCAATTAGAAAAGTGTTCCTCCCACTTGCCTGCGAAGGAGACTGCGGAAAGATGCGGGTCGGGCCGCTCAACCAACGAAAAGTCGCCTGGACTATCCGTGCCAATCACGCTGAACCTCCTGCACGACTTCCAACGACGGCTTGGCGCATCGCCGACATGCGCAATTCCAGAACAGGAAAAAATCGCGGGGTAGAGAGATAATCCCCCAACTTCTCCCTTTCTGTAGGTATACAACCTCACTTCCCTATTTACAGTCCCGCAACACAGCCAGGGCAACACAACCCATTAGTTCCATCCAAAAACGCAACAACCCCGGACCCAGTCCATCATGGACACCCTCCGCACCACCCTCAACACCCTAACCTCCTCCCTCCCCATCCCACCCTGCTACCTCCTCCTCACCTTCCTCCTCCTCCTCCTCAAACACACTCTTTTCTTTCCTACCACACCTCTAACACGAGCAAACCCCCCCTCCCTCCCCGACCGCATCCCCTTCCTCACAAACACCCACCTCTCCCTAACCAACCTCCCCGCCTTCCAATCCAAAGTCGCGCGCTTCTTCGCCCGCACGGGCTCAAACACCCTCCTCTACCGCCTCGGCCCGCGCAAAGTCTACATCGTCCAAGGCGCCGACAACGTCGCCCCCCTGTTGCGCGTAACCAACGACGCCGGGTCCGAGGCCTTCATCGTGGGCATCCTAGCGCAGCTGGACATGAACAAGTCCGACATTGACAAGTTCCGACGGGATACGTCGAGCCGCCTGAAGAGAAAGAGTCCCTGGAGCGCTACGCCTGACGGGGAGAGGGTGTGGTATGGTCTGCATCGCGTGTACGAGGAGTGGATGACGCGGATGCGGTTTAGCTATAGCATGGCGGGACGGTACGCGGTTGATTTTGAGAGGAGGGTCACGTCGTGCGCGGAGGAGGGGGGGTTCGCGGTCGGGGAGGGGGTGGAGGGGGGGGTGTTTGGGTTTGTCAAGGGGGCGATGGGGGCGGCGTCGGTTGTGGCCATGTGCGGGGGGCGGATTTTGGAGAGGAATCCGGGGTTTGTGGAGCTGGCGTGGGAGTTTGACGAGATTGCGTTTTATGTGCTAAAGGGGGCGCCGAGGTGGAGGGATAGGAGGCCGTTTGAGGTGAGGGATCGGTTTTTGGGCGCGATTGGGAGGTGGTTGGACGAGGCGTGGAGGGAGTTTGATTGGGAGGGGGAGGATGCTGAGTCGGAGTGGGAGGAGAAGTTTGGATCGCGGTTCTCGAGGGAGATGGTGAGGTGGTTTTTGGATCAGGGCATGTCGATGAAGTCTGCGCGCGGCTGGATGGGCTTTGTCATTTTCGCGTGAGTTCCCCCCCCCCCCCCCCGACTGAGTCCCACTTCCAATGTAACCCTGGACACTAACAAGTATCACGCAGCCTGATCTCCAACACGATCCCCATCACCACCTGGGCTCTCTACGAAATCATCCGTTCGCCCTCCCTCTTCGCCTCCGTCCGCGCCGAAGTCCTCACGGCTTTCGTCCCTTCTGCCGATGGCAAGCCGCCCACCCTCGACGTCCCCAAGCTCCTCTCTCTCCCCCTCCTCAACTCCATCCTCATCGAAACCCTCCGTCTGCACCTCTCCCTCAACCTCTTCCGCCAGGTTGAAAACCCCGCCGGCATCGTCATCGACGGATACCACATCCCCAAGGGGTGTCTGGTGCAAGCGGCAACGAGAATGGCGCATCGCGACGAAAAGACGTGGAGCGCCGAGGGGCACCCCGCAAGCGAGTTTTGGGCGCAGAGGCATGTCAAGAGCGTAGTGAAGAACGGGGACGGGGAGGATGAGAGGTTGATTCCCGAGTTTGATGTTGCGGGGAAGAGAGGGAGCTTTATGCCTTTTGGTAAGTTTTTACTGCTGCCTTTTTATTGGCGAAACAATGGTGTACTAATGGGATAGGGGGCGGGTCGGGCATGTGTCCGGGGCGGTTTATTGCAAAGCAGGAGATCCTGATGACGCTCGCCACGATGGTTGCGAGGTTTGACGTCGAGTTTCTGGGATGGGAGACATTGGATGGGAAGCCTTCGGAGCGGGAAGCTGGAGACGATCCGAGGTATGACGGGACAATTGCCACGCCGCCGGATCGGGAGATGAAGGTGAGATGGAAGAGGTTATGGTAAGAAGAGGGAAAGAAACGACGACGGGAATGATAAGGTATCTGGGTGTTTGCAGCAACAAGCGGGAGAGTTGGTTTGGCAAAGGCGACATTTAGCCCAAAGATTGTATCTTTTTATTGGTTCGGTTAATGGCCGTAATGGGCAAATTTCCCCTTCTGGTAGGCTCCTTGATCTTGATGGACATGTCCACAGACTCGAAGGCGCGGCGCCAGCCATCACCCTTCATAACCTCGACCGCATGCCTTCCCCGTTATCCTGGTCGGACTCATTGGTATTCTGGCTCGGTGGGAACAGGGCGTCCATGTTTTCCAGACATTCCTGCATGGACGCATGCCGGCTGTCAAGAGAGCTTCCCGACAGCAGCGTGTGGTTGACGGGAGCGTTTGGCTCCTTGAGCCACAACTGGAACGTCGACGTCTCGTTGGGGGGCATCGTGCCAAGAGGGCGCACACCGTGCGGGTCCATGTCCAATTGATGCTCGCGTCGGTGTCGTTGGTTTGATGAAGTCAAGTTTTCACCCCGCCAGCGTTCAGGGGCACGGGGAAGCTGTTCTGTGACTTGGTTCCGATATTGATGCAAAAGGACAGGTGTGACTCTGGCAGGAGTTGTCGAGGTAAACCGTGTCCATCCCAGTAGGGTGGTGGGTGTGTGTCAGGTCGCAGAGCTGGGTCGATGTGTGCGGAAAGGGGCAACAAGAGAGTGCAGATTGTTGGTGTTCGTCGCGGCTAGCGGCACCTTTTCGAATTGCTCGGGGGTAATGGATCATCTGACGAGTGACTCGGGTCAGACTGGTGGAAGAGTGCTCGGCGGCGGACGGGTATTTGACTTCGTCCTCCATTTTGAGCCTCAGTTCCTGCCGGTGTGGTCGGGTTGGGCGTGAATTCGCTCATGTTGTCAAGAAGGAGAGGAGCCCGAGAGGCAAATGACTCTGGAGGGTGAACCAGAGAAAAACCGGATGCATGTTTTTTTTTCCCCACATAAGGGGTACCGTCCGGGAGCTGCCCCTGACAATGATTGATCGGTCTCGGGGGCGATTGCGACAGGGGCGACAAGGGACCCTTCGCCACCGTGCAGCCTTACACCTTTGCGACCGGAAGGGCAGAAGAAGAAGTGTCTGGGGAAATTTTCTGTGACGGCAGATGCAATGTGGGATATTTTCGGACAGACTCAGTCGAGTCAAGCGTCTGCGGGGTGGCATTCATCGTGACCGTGACTGCCGAGGCATCGCCCGTGCCGGCTTCCTTGCATCGGCGCGGGGTGTTGGGGAAACCAGAAAGGCTCGCCCGCATCGGAGGCCGTCGGCAAGGATCTTTTTGGGCCATGCAGTTGTCGGAGAAGTCGCCCATCTCCAAACTCGCTATCCCCGGTGGGCGCGACAACACAAAAAAGCCCGGCGCGCGCAAGCAAGAAGCGCAAATGTCGCAATGGTCATTCCCATCATCCCACCCCTTCCGCTCCCTCCGCGGGAGCGCCTCCTTGTTTCCAGGACGTGGCAAGTCTCTGAAGGTCAGCAGACGGACTGCGCGACGTGTGTGCGCGGGGCTCACCGAAAATGGCCAGCGCAATCGCAATCGATTGGCTTTCGCTCTCGTCCTCGCCGCGTCGCAATTTGCCTCAGCGGAATGGGGGGTGGGAGAAACTCCAATTCAGCAAGAAAATCCCGCATCAACCAACAGCGACAACCCCTCGCCACACCGCAATTGCGCGGCGCATTGCGCCCGACTTTCGTGGGATGCGCGGGCGCAATTGTTGGGCAGGGTGTGGGAGAAAAATTTTCACAGCAGGTGCGGTGCTCTCTTCACGTTTGCGATGACCAATCTTGCAATGCGCGGGATACGGTCGTATTGCGAAAGACGAAAAGTTTTCACGTTGGCAGATGAAGGCTGGAGAAGCAGCAGGGAGGTCCGAAAGCCAAAGTCCGAGATCTGATGGTGGATGATGGTGCTGATGTGGGATTGGAGCCCGCGGATCTGTCCCTAACACTCCGTAGCCTGAGGTATGCAATGCCGTGTTAGTGCCACATCACCCGCTGTGCATCGCTGTGCGAAGGGCTTTCCGGAAATTTGAAACCGAGTCTGTGAATCTCTCAGCCCGAAATAATTTTTGACATATTTAAACCTGAAAAGCTAAAAACTTTTTTTGGGACGTGTTTTGCTCGTGCTGGACCGTCGAACGACCTCAAGGTTCGAGTTCGTAGGTCGAGGATTTTGGAGCCAAGATAAAAAATCGGGTCCGTAGGAAATGCAGCCAATTGACATCAAGTACTCAGCCCCGCCTGACGCATGAAATTCTCTAACACTTGGCCGGGAGATTTATCTGCAGAGATGTTAGAGATCGATCAAAATTCTCTAACACTTTCGCACCAAACTTTGGTAGCGGCGCGATTAGCTTGAAGTGTTGCATGATATGAGATAAGAGCTGCCAAGTCCAGCTTCTTATCGGTTCCCAGCTCGCAAGCAACAGGATTGGGCCTTGGATCGCAATCGCAATCGCAGTGTCGAAAGTGCGATTGCGACCCCGCTTCTTCGACCGACTTCCACCCCTGGCTTACTCACAATGCTCGCACGAAACATGCCCTCGGCCGGAATGTCCTGCGATGCCTCAACTGGACGCTACATCAGTTGACGGCGATACGGCGGAATGGGCCAACGATGGCGAAAGCAGCGTCAGCGGAGATGCAGGGAGAAGGCGGCGCTACAATTACGCCAAGTGTGCTGCGTGTCGCGAGCAGAAAAAGAAGGTACCGAGCCTGAGTCCTGTCAGGATCTGCATCATGATTTTGAGCGATTTTCTCACATCCTGGCCTTTCTACTCAGTGCGAGCCCGTTGACAGAGTTTGGCCCGAAAAATGCAAGCGCTGCATTGATCTGGGACTCGGCTGTTCAGAACCAGAGGATATCAGGGCGAAATCCGGAAATACGAGCCACCCGCTCAGGCCCAACGCTGAGCATGCAAAGCTCACCAAGCAGCCGATTCCGAAAAGGCCCAGGAGTTTCGAATCAGCAAGTCTCGTCCGGGGTACTGAGGAGCCCAGCGTGCCATCTCCGACTGTTCCGCCAGCCGCTTCGGTTAAACTTTGCCTTGTCTGTCAAAGTCTCGACCTGTCACGATCTCGCTTCATCATCCCGAGTCGGGGTTGGAAGAGCGCCATAAACAGGACGCCATCGCGTCTCACAAGTCCGCCAAAGGGCGGTGACGCCAGGCCCCGTAATCTGCGTGTGGAACTAGGACTGCTCCGCAACATCCAAGCAAGAGCTCACAACGGGTGCTCCTTCTGCGACTTGGTCTACAAAGCCGCAAAAGACCAGCTTGCCTTGGCAACACCGCAACAGTCCGAACTTGACCTCGATGCAGTTGTCCAGGCGATATGGGAGATTGACGGCAGAGAGCTGATTCACTCGGACAAGGAAACTTGCTTTTTCCAGCCGGTTACTCGACACATCCGACTATCATGGGGCACAGCAAGCTGGCTCAGAGATGCCTATGTCATCCTCTGCGGCGACGATCTCAAGCTCCCGGGCCTGGACTTGTCGTTTCTCGGTCGGACCGTGCAGTCGGCCAAGAGCCATGAGAGAATCAAGGCGTGGATCGAGGACTGCAACGAACGCCATGCACACTGCAGTTTAACGCTGTCAGCCAATTTGAGCGAAGGCCCACACTTGCGAGTCATTGATCTTGACACCACTCAACTCGTACCCCTGACCCCCTCGATGGATTATGTAGTTCTGAGCTACACCTGGAGCTCACAAGAAGAAGAAATCTTCCTCAAAAACGGCTACGACGACAACTGGCTCAAAGACAACCTGGAAAAGCTCCCAAAGACTACAATAAAGGCCATTGCACTCACACGTGAGCTCGGCATCCGCTATCTCTGGGTTGACTCGCTCTGCATCATCCAAGACTTGAAGGATGACAAGCAGGCAAACTACTGCGCCATCGAGACCGTCCTCGCCAACGCTTTCCTCACCATTTGCGCAGCGATCACAGTATCTGACATCAAAATCGGGCAGCACATTAATACATGCGGCGAGAAGCTCTCACTCATGGTCCATCACCCGGTCGAAACCCACATTCGGAGCTCCAAGTGGTCCAAGGGCGCCTGGACATGCCAAGACCGCCTTCTCTCGGGAAGATGCCTCATCTTCACACAGTCGGGTGTGTGGTTTCAATGTCAGGAGGAGTCCATGTCAGAAGACACATTCGAACCATCCTTCCAAGGCCGCTCGGCAGACTGGGTGCAGAGCCCCGCACAGATCTGGAGCGAGCTCGCGCAGGAAAACTCTCAGTTCCGTGCGTACATCAAGTGCGTCGAGTCGTACACTTCACGCCAGCTCCCCCGTGAGGGACACGCGCTGCGGGCCTTTGCCGGCATTTCTAACTTCCTAGGCACGCAGATGAAAACGCGCTTCTTCAGCGGCCTGCCCAACTCATACTTTGACGCCGCCATCCTCTGGACGCCCGCAACCGGCGAGAGCCGCACACGAGAGACCGATGGACAGCCGGTAGCTCCAAGCTGGTCCTGGGCAGGCTGGACAGGCCAAGCCACATACCGTCCCCCCATCCTCACCGGCGCCGTCGAAAACATCTGGGACTGGCTCATGGCGCACACTTGGATCTCGTGGTACCTCGTCGACCGCAACCGCACCATCCTCGGCGAAATCGGCACCTTTGCCGCGGCCGATCTCCCCGACGTGGCCGACTCGCGGGACAAACGCGGCGGCGAGACGGGCATCCGGTTCAAGAAAACCACTCGACCCTATTACAAGGACGACAAAGAGCGCTGGCCGTCCCGAAAACGCAGAGAGTTCTCCAAGAACGTCCAACCACAGCTCGACCGCATGGACACTGACGGACCACACGAAGCGTCCCCCTATTTCCTGCTCTTCTGGACGTGGTCCGCATTCCTGCGACTAGGCACAAGCTCCGACGCAAACGGAATCAAACGATATACCATCCTCGACCGCAACGACGACATTTGCGGATCCATTGTGCTGCCCGACCAGTTCGTCAACGACGGCCAGCCGGTTCAGTTCATTGCGACGTCGGATGCGAGATTGTTCTTCGACGAGGAGATGCCCGAGTGGACGTACTACATCCCCAAGGAGCGGCATGACAGTTCGTGGGATCTGTGGTACGTCATGTTGATTGAGCCGGGCGAGGATGGGGTCTCGAAACGGGTTGGGGTGGGGAAGGTGTTCAAGGATGCGTTTCATCAGTCGTTTTTGCCGGGGATGGATTGGAGGGAGTTTATTCTGGGTTGAGTTCAGATTGCACTTTTGTTGGGTTCGTCCTGGGATTTAAGTCGTTGCTTTGAAGCTGGTTGGTTCGGTGTCGCTGTAGGAGCGGGAGGATCCCGAGGTATCGCCGAGCCGCATGAGGGGTGTCGGAACTGGGTTTCTTCGGCCCTATGGTTTGATGTGACATCCATTTCTTCGTTGGTGTGGCATCCATGTCATTTTGGTGCGGCAGCCATTTCTTATTCGGTGTGACACCCATCAGACTGCGGGAAGATCCTCGGGTGTGTGGGTACCTACCTCTAGGCTTGTTGGGCATCAACGTCTCAAGCTTTCTGGACGACTTACGATTTTATCTATTATTTGTGGCCACAGTCCCACGGCAGAATGAAGAACACGGCTGCAAATACACTGTATCTTTAGATGTCCCTCCGCACCAAATGCAACGCTTTCCGTGTCGGCACATTGTTACGACCGTCACCTATACAGAGATAGGTTGGGACGCAGGGTTGGGGTTAGGTCAAGAGTCCCGGGTACGCTCGGGGTCACAGACCAAAGGGGTACGGGCAAGGAGGGGTAAACACGGAAGCAAGTCCTCACAGACGGGGAGTTCACTGAGTCAACGGTCGCATGCAACTATAATACACTGTAGCACACAGGGTGACAATGTAGTAGTGCACAACTGAAGTTGGTTCAATTGACAAAGCGAATACTTGCGTGAGGAACAAGAACAATTCCTCACTCAAGGAAAACTAGCTAGCTATCTATACTGCTGAGAATGAGTGTAACTTGTACCTTGATCACCATGATCACCTTGATCACTCGAGAGCTTGCTGAGCAGGGAGATCACCTTCGAGCAGGGTGCTCTCCATGCTCTCCAGTTTTCAGCAAGATCATGGTGATCAAACAGTGCAGCTTACGGTCCCTGCACTGTTTTTAGACACTGTGGCGCCTGCGGGAACACGTCGGTCCGGTCCGGCCGCAATGGCGGCCTGCAGGTCGTCACAGGGGGATGGTGAGGTTGTGAGGAAGTTAAAGGGGAGGAGGTTTGCGTTGGGTTGGGATCCCGGGGCTCAGCGGAGTGATGAGTATGGGATTGTTGTGGTTTGGGATCAGTAGGAATTGCCAACCCCTAGTAACAACAGACTGAACTCTTATACTCCAAGCGACAAAGGAAGCACGGCATATCTTATACGACCCCCAGACCCTCAACCAACCACCAAACCCACAACCGCAAAACGGCTCCTCCCTGGACAACTGACCCTCAGTCTCAACACAACCCTTAACTACACTTTCTTTTTCTCCCACATCTCCCTCTTTACCCTTATCCTCTATTACGAAGCACAGTTTACCACAACCCCGACAACTACCCCTTTGAAGACTTCATGGCTTTTATTTTTTTATTAACAGCTAAACCCTTACCCTCCCGCCTTTTCTTTCCCGCCCTTGGTAGCACCTTTTCTTTCTGGGACCACACCTTTACCACCGTTTTTACCTCAAACATGTACCACCCTTTATTTTTATTTTTTTTACACTTACCTTTTTTATCTTTACCTTTACTCTTTTTACTATTGCCCTAAAACATAACCTTAAACAAAAATAACCCCAAACACCTAATTCTCTAACCCTTTTGTTACGCCCGATACCTTGTCGATGGAGCTCGACAGGGTCGTAGGGTTAGGGACAGGTCAGGAGGCTCGAGTTCGCACGAGGTCACAGACCTGAGGTAGGGAAGGGGGGGCAAACGCAGAAGCAAGTCCTCTTCAGACGGGTTTCACTAGTCAATGGTCGTATGTCTCTATAGTACACTATAACACACAGAGGTGACAATGCAGTAGGACACAATTGAAGTTGGATCAATTGACAAGCGAAGACTTGCGTGAGGAACCAAGAACCATTCCTCACTCAAGGGAAACTAGCTAGCTATCTATATTCGAGAGTCGGTCCTGGTCCCGAGGTCCCGGGCAGGACAGCTCGGGACACCGGGACCGGTATCATTGGTCAACGGTCCCGAGGTCCCGGGCCTTGACCCCCGGGACACCGGGACCACAGTGATTGGTCCGTCAGGGCTTTGTGGGTCGTCGCGCCCTGAGCCCGATGATTGGTCGCGCACAATCGGTCCGTGCCCCCTCAGTGGTCGTGACCTGGGTCGTGACACCTTTTTAATAACCTCTTTTCCCCCTTTTTATTTCCCCCTTCTTTTTTCCTTTTTTCCCTTTTCCCTCTCCTCTCTCCCCCTTTTCCCTCCATAACCCTAACCCCCGCATACTTACCAGCGCATTATCCGAAATCTTTATTAAACTTACCCCTATTCTCCTCTCTAATACCCCTTTTTAAACGTTTTAAACCTGGACATCCTATAAAATCTACTGGCTGAGCGTAACCATGCTGGCGTACACCACCATTATGCTTGCTGTGTATATATTTGTGCTTGATAAGTGCGGGGGGTATTCAGGGGGGGGAGGTAAAGTTGCCGGTTAATCCGCATAGGTTGGCGGGTCGGGGGATAAGAGAGTAAGTATTAATTATGCGGTTGGTCCAGAGCCGGAGGGAGGGTGTTGTGGCGAGGGCTGAGAAAGGGGGTGGGGTGGGGGTGGGAGAAGGGGTTCGGCGGTTCAAGGGGATGGGTACATAGCTGGGGTTGTGTGATGAGGCACTCGAATGAATACGTGTGGCGGCAAAAGCGAGACCTGTAGGGCCTAGAGACACTTTTACATACAGTATTTTTCCTCCCCTTGGGGCTTTTCCTGGCTTCTCGCGGCCCTGTTCTAACTGTCCGCCGGCTTGGCTGCTTCTGTTTTGGTATCATCGTCATCTCACAAACTTGCTGTGTGTTGAATTGATGTTGTCCAAAAATCGCAGATGGAATGAAAATCAGACCGAATGTGCCTTGGCTGGAAACATGGCATAGACAGGGCCTTTCCTGGCAAAACTCGTGTCCATTGTACCTGTTTGTGATAGATATGGTTTACACCCTTGCGTGAGGCTGTGTACTCTCTGGGCGTTCCGTTGCGACCGGCCCTCTCAACTTTTTATCGCATCGATTAGAACTCTCATCTAAAAGCTTTCAGTTGATCGGGCAATTTTTTTCAACCGTTTCGCACTGACTGGGCAGCAGAGTGCCGGGGACTCATTTGGTGGTGGTGCAGCTCAAGGGTTGGGTTTTGGCATGCGATCCTCGGCCTTGCATTGGAGACGTTGTTGCCTACCTGTGGTACTTCTGAGTTAACTCGCGGTACCTAGTAAAGTACGGTGGTACCCCTGGGCCCCATCCAATGAACAGCTGCTGCAGCACACCACTTCCAGGCCGGACCCACACCACTCCTGCAGGGACCCGCACCCTTGACCCCCGCCGGCAGTTGACGGCTCAGCCGCACCGCCTCACAGGCTAGACTGAAATGAGCAATTAATGCAACATCACGTGTTTTATTGCATTGACGGTCACCGACGTCAACCCCTCTAGCGCAGAGCCTCATCCAAACCCCCAAGGTCACCCGATGGATCCGCCAACCGCAACCGCGCGCCAGCTGCCGCCAATTCACCGCTGCGACACATGCGCATCCCTCTTCACATTTGTCTGGGATAATGTCGCCGACGACCAATCGCTTTTTTCTCTCACTTTGCCAAAAGACTGGCGCGCCCGCGCATGGATTCCCGTCGCCAACGGCAGCGTCCGCTATGGCGACGCAGTGCGACAGGGCCAGAATGGCTGCGCATTGCTGGAGATGCTGACGAGAGACTCCCCCCGCGACGACCCCTCGGACATTCTCGTTGCTCAGCCGAGCTACACTGATCCAGCGCAATACAAGGCAACCTATGGCCATCAGTTCTCGACGTTTGGCGAGGTTAGGAAGATTGAGATTTACTTCGCCTGGCAATCGTCAAACGGCAAATGGGCGCGCACTAGCGGCGCCGTAGTTTGCGCATCGGAAAGGTATAGTCCCTGCTTACACTAGGTCTAGAGCGGTCTAGATAGAGTGCTGACTGCTGACTCGCGTCCTATACAGCGACCCAGCGGCTTCTGAGATTGCTGTACGACCCCCAAATATGTATCCCGGCTCGCCCGAAACGATGCAGCTTGCCTGCGGTTGGTTACGAGACTGTGTCGAAACACACAAGCAATGCTCGACGCCCGATACCCCCGGCCCTGGCCCAAAGCGACTCCTCCACATCGACGCCGCCAACGATGCCTCAAACGACGAGCTCCTTCTCCGGGTCGTCGAATGCTCCGAATTTCCAACAATACCACCATACGCCGCGTTGAGCTACTGCTGGGGCGGTCCCCAAACTTCCGTCCTGGCCCATCACAATCACGACGCCTGGGCGAGCGGTCTCCCCTCGAGCGCCGTGCCGGCGACAATCTACGATGCATGCAAAGTCACCCTCGCACTCGGCCTGGCCCACCTCTGGGTCGACTCTCTCTGCATCATCCAATCCGATTCCCAAGAAAAGCTCAGCGAGATCGCGGCCATGGGGGGCATATACGAGCAAGCACACGTTACCATCTCTGCATCTCGCTCCTCGAGCGCAGGGGATGGCTTCTTGCACTCGCGGCACTCGCCTGAAGATCTGGTACGTTGACTTGCTACTCTCTACTTCGCTGCCCTTTTGCTCTGATTTCACAGGGGGACAACAGACTCTGGGACACCCTTTGAAACATTCCTCGAGGTCCGTCGCGCTGTGCAGTGGAGAACACCAGCTAACGGCCGCCACTAGGTCGTCTCAACGCCCTACCGCTGCAAAGACAACCAGCCGGGCTCCATCCTCCTCTGGTTCAACCGCGAACACCAATTCAACGACCCAATTTCACGACGAGCATGGACATATCAAGAATCTATTCTCTCTAAACGAATGCTTTCATTCGGCAGCCACCAGACTCGCTGGAACTGCCGCGCCCTTCCGCCTACCAACGCCCGCGTCGACGGCTGGTCAGACGGGAACTTCTACCTCATGTCGGGGTTCGTCGACTGGCTAGCTATGGAGACAAAGCAAGGAAAACAACAACTAGTGTCTGCCAGAGACTGGGTATCCGTAATAGAACACTATACAGGCAGAGACCTCTCCGATCCTCGTGATCGGTTGGCGGCCATTTCGGCCATTGCCAAAAAATTGGAAAACGAAACAACCAGACGTGAACGCCATGATGCGACACCACCTCAACCCCACGCTACCACACAACCTGAACGCCATGCTGCGGCTATACCCATTATCGAACAAGAAATACCAAGTGGCTATGCGGTTGAACAAGAAAGACTGGCAAATAAACAAACAACAACAGATAGCAGATACCTCGCCGGGCTGTGGCGGCATTGCCTCCCGGAACTCCTAATGTGGAACGCGTGCCGATGCGTCGATCCCCCGGCGTACACGGCACCGTCGTGGTCGTGGGCATCCATGATCGGGCAAGTGTACTTTTTGTATTCGTCGCCCGGACCGCACGGCGTCGAAGTGGTCGATGTCAAGGTTGAGACGCCCGCGCCGCACGATCCGCACGGACCGGTGACGGGTGGCGTTCTCAAGCTTCGGGGAATGGTGGCCGCGGCAACGCTGGGGTACGAATGGGATGAGGGGCTGAGGATGAAGCTCCCCGTGTGTCGTCCGCCCCGACAGAAAGGTAGCGACCAAGGGCTCTCGGCGGAGAAAAAGTCAGAGTTTGTGAGGGGTAATCTCGATTTGGAGCCGCCCGAGCTCGTCGATGGTGGGCGAGAGATCACGGTTTGGATGCTGCGGATAGATGGGAACCACTCCAGCGGGAGTAACCACGGGTTGTTGTTGCTGAAGTTGGAGAGCGGTGCGTTCTGTCGGGTCGGGATATATACCGGGTCCGGGTATGGAAAGGCGTACATTCCCTGGAGGCCGCTCGATCTGATACATGTATCGAGGCGGAGAACTGCGGGGAATGACTTTGACCGGTTTCGGTGGGAAATGACTTATGCAATGATACTTTGAGCTGAACCGTCATACGAGAAGCAGCAATTCGAAAAGCTGGGAATTGATAATTCCCGCCGGGTATTCTGTGTGACGCAATGATGCGAAAAAGTAGAACCAGACGCCAAGACGCCGATGATGTAAGTGATCGTGTCGTTTGAGGTCGCCATGTCGTTTGTTCGTCATTTGGAAATATGACGCAGCTTTGAGCATCATGTGAAATGTTCATACACCTATCTGGCTGATGAGGTACACCCGGATTTGTGGGCGGCGGCGTCGAGCCAGGCAATCGCGGCAGGGCATACCGCCAAAACACAGCTTCAGGGTCCGGGAGTGAGGGCTGCGGCAAGAGAAACAACTCCGGAAGGCAGGGCGATGCTGCCACGGGTGTAGACCGTAATCAAAACGAAGCCGGTCATAAAGGCGGCTAAACGATTCGAGAAACGGCACCTCTGCAATCGTGGGTCAGTATGAAATCCAAGGGTGGCGCCTGGATGAGTAGGCATTAACACAGGGGTGCCATCAACATACCGCACTCCATTAGGAGGTCACAGAAGGCAAAAACCTCCAGAATCCCACGGCGCCAAGCATTGGCCACGTAGGCCGGCGGGACACCGGCGAGGCGAAGTCCTTCAGCGACATCTCGCTCCGCTTGTTGGCATTTTGGGAGGACACCTCCCTCGTCCTCGAGGCCCAATGCCTCCAAGGACATCGGCAACGACAGGAAGGCCAACAGCCTCGCTCGTTCCCGACGGTGCAGCGGGACTCGTATAAATAAACCTGGATTGCCGGCCGAGAGTGGAACACGAACACGGTGGCTATCCGGAGGTCGCAAATCGGATGCTGAGTAATTGACTTTGGCGTTTGGTGGCTGGGTTCGGACCTTCCCTCCCCTAACTATGACACCGCAGAGCACCACATCCGCTGCGGAGCCAATGATTGTGCCCCGAAAGTCCACTGGCAAAGGTCGAACACACCGCGGACCGGGGGCGATATCTTGCGTTGCGTCGACACTCGGAGTGTGATGGATGCTGATGCGTTTCCCCTGTCAAAGAGACAACTACGGCGGTTCGCGCAAGTGGTTGGAAACGACTTGGTTTGAAGTCCCGGCTTCTCTGTCAAGTCACTCTGGGCGGCCCATCGATACTCGCTGGCAAAGGTCAGTGTGGGGCGCGTCGTTCACGAGACCCAGAGGCACAGCACATGCCTGCGACGGTCAACTAGGGGAAACTGCTGCCTGCCGTCACGAGCAGCGCCGAATCTCGGATCCCATTGGACCAACCGACTATTTTCGGAAGTCCCGGCGTTGATGGCGCGCGCTAGCAACGAGGGCGGCCGGAGGTCGGGTAGGATCATAGGTTCCTGTCAAGTTGCCCGCAAACCTAGTACCTGATGCCATTCTGTCGTGCACTGCGCAGCCCGGCGCGCCTGCCCAGTCCCCCCAACACACTGTCCAGGGGGCGTCCGGACCAACATACTGTCGAGGGGACGTCCGGACTCCATTGATTCCAAAGCGGGGATTGCAAAGGGCCCGCCATGGAAGCTGTTCGAAAACTCGAAGCGGTGTTCGAAAAATTGATTGGCCTTTGCCCCCCGGTCCCCCTACACCCACACCCTTAGCCACGCCCCTCTGCCTGAGGTTGCGGGCCGCAGAGCGAGCGACAATGCTTCGAGCGGAGCGAGGGTGTGCGAGGGCCATGACGTAACGGCGTGTGAAGGTCGTGGAGTAAGGGCAGCGAAGGTCGCGAAGGCGTGCGTTGCAAAGGCGTGCAACGGCTGTGGAGTAAGGGCGACGAAGGTCAGCAGCATTGCGAAGAATTCGGGGGATGGAGTTTCGCGAAGAGGAACATCTTCTACGACCCGGATAGGTAGGTCAATAAGAGGTGCACTTCAGGAGAATGAAGTAGACGAAGCTCGCAACGAAGCGCGCACGCGAAGTTGAAGCTATTAGTACTTTGGAAGGCGCGAAATGCCGTGCTTGCTGGAGTTGCGAATAGCTTCCAAGTCGAACCCTGGCCAGCTATTGTTTAGCTGGTTCTTGGATTGACTGGACCACGCGCTACCCAGCAAGCGTTGCGCAACCAGGGCTGACACTGCATCGGTATCGACCCTGTGGGTTCTCTGCAACTGTTGGCCTATGTAAAGAACACTCTTTATAGACCATGGAGGTCGATCCGTGAAGACGCGCGGCTGCAACTCGGTTCTTTTGCTGTTTTTTTTCCTTCTTTTCCCCTGTGTTCACTCTGGTCTGACGGCCAAGATCGATCGAATAAATAAAGTCTTCGCGAATGTTCAGGTTGACGAGTAGGCAATCGTTCCCAAGTTATGCCAGAGTGGAAAGTTGGGAAGCCGGTAGTCTGTAGTGCGTTAAGGCGCTGTTGGAAGTTCGCGCTTGGCCGAATTTCGCAAAACCGACGGGACGGGGCGCATCGCATGGAGTTGAGCCTCAGGTCAAACCCACAGGTGGTTCGCAGTGTATTCGGCGTCTTCCACATCGTCTGAAGCTGGCATGCGCGCGCCGGTCTCGGCGTTTCTCGTTGCCACCGAGGTGAAGACGTAAGGGGGCATTGTCGTATCGGGGACGTCGGTTGGTCGGAATGAGCTCAAACTATAAAAAATGCTAACGTTATTAACTTGCGCCATGCTCGATCGCGAAGAGGGTGTGCCTATTCACGTACCAGGATATGAAAACGCCCCTCCTGGCGTCAAGTGGGAGTCCGAAAAAAACTGCCCGGACGGCGTTTCGAACGCACAGTATAAACGCCCCATCGCACGTGCGTTTCTGCGGTGGCGTCGGAGTGGAACGGTGTTGGTGAAAACGGGTTTATTCGGAATAGCGGCGTTGACAATTTTTTTTTCGACGAGAAATGCTCGATGAGAAACTGTTGCTTGCCGCAATACTTTCCCCTTACCATCAATTTATCTTATGGTGAGATACAGAAACATGTCCATTCTCAAGAAGCAGAAGGCCCGTAGGAAAACCAACGGAAGGCGTCGAGTTCTCTGCCGGTTTTATAAACCTGGCATTCTTGCCCCAAGCGTCCGGAAACCGCCAATAGGGTTTGCCTCTCTCGGGCGATTCCTAACGGTTGCATGTGAAGGTTTCGTTTCACGCCACCCCTCCCCGCAACGGGGGGTCTTTGAGTTTGGCCCGGTCGAACCATGGACCGTGGCTGATAAGGAGATTGCCGATCTTGTCAATTTCTCTCGATTAAGAAACGAGAAACGAAAATACAAAAAAACGGTGGAAGGCTCCAGAACACCACACCCGGTCTTAAAAAACCGCCTGGCAAAACTCAAAACCAGCTCCACAAGCCACCATCTCCACCAACACGCACGCCGGAAGACTCACATGGCATCCCCTCGATCAAATCGTATATATAATGCACGAGTGAGCCCACTCGCCTTCTTGGCGGTCGGAGTAATGCCTCCGGTCTGTATCTCAAATGCCCCGGCCCCTGCTTGTGTAGCACTCAAAATCCCTGCATATATCACAGACGCGCTAACACTCCGCAAGTACTGCAATGATGTGGGTATCAGCGAACACATGTACCGTTGCAGTCCACGGCTTCGTATGACGCTACCCAGGGAAATCTAGAACACCACGAAAATCGACTCATGACCCCGTCGCCGGCAACCAACAAACCTAACCTTCAACAAGCCGCAGCAGGTCACAGCAGACAGAGCCCATCAAGCCTCGAGCGTACTAATTCTAGACTTGGATATCTAGATCCTGAACGACGAAAATGCCTCATAAAAAAGGCCTTCCAGAAATCCACCACCCTGCCATATCGTCTGGTATCATATCTCCCAGCTCAGCATTTGCCGTTTCTTTGCTTCCTTCCTCCTTCAACTCTTGTTCAGCAACCTCCACCATTCACCCAAACAAAGAACGCGAGCCGCCTGGGCTCTCAACACCCAAAGCAGGAATTCGGGACCAAATTATGCGGCGGGATCATCGTCTGAATGTAACGCTGCTGGGTCCGCGGCGAAACAGAAAATGCAGCGGAGGGAGCTTGAGTGGGCCAGGCGTTCATGTGGTCGGGCAAATTCATGTGCTCGAGCATGACCCTCTGGCAACGGGCGATGAACTCAGTCCTCTTTGCCTTGTTCACCTTGCTCTTCAGCGCATCGAGGTCCGGAGACCACGGCGCTCCGGAGAAGGTTTGATCCATCGGAACCGAGGCCGGGGCCTGCTCGTCAATCTTCGTCTCGGTATCAGCAGCTTCCTCTCCAGTGCTGCTTGTGGTCGAGGGCCCGGGGGTGTCAATGTTGGCCGCGGCGTCAACATCGGAGCCACAGTCCCAGTCAAACACAATGCTGGAATCGGAGTCCTCGTCTGGGGTGTCGTCGTCTTCAAGCTCCGAGTCAAACACAAAAACGGTGGGCCAACCCGCATCGGAGTCGTCGTCTGGGCTGGGTTGCTGGGGCGCAGCGGCAAGTCCGCCAGTCGAGATCGCATCGCCGCCATCGGTGGCCTTCTTCTCCGAGTCGGACGCAGCAGCATCAGGCTTGACGCTCAAGCGAAGCAGAACCTTCACGTCCAACCGCGCCGCAACTGCCGCCTCCTTGCGCTCCTTGAGTATGCCCTCCACGCGCGACTCGAAATACGCCTTGTACCCCTTCGCCTGCTCCTGCGCAGGAACACCCTTGGGGCGACCAGCTCGTCGTGCGAGGAAAGCGGCTCTACATCTTCCACAAAACGTCAGCGATCGGCCACCAGAAAGGGCGCGGGGTAGGCATACCATTTCCGCAGAGGATGAAGAGCTCTCTGCAGACGAGAAAGTCGAAGAGGTTGGCGGAAACGTTCTCGGGGCTGATGCCGTCGTCGAAGAGCCACTCGCATGTGTCGCGCTCCGTCTGCTCGATCTGCTTGGCGACGGCGTCGGGTGAGGAGAGGCCCATTCCGCCCTTCGTGATGGGGCGCATCATCAACTCGGCGACGACGATCTTGCGGTGAAGTTTGGTGGCCGCGGGGGATATGTTCGATTGCGCGGAACAAAGATGGCCGAGACGGAGTTGGTTGCTGCTGCTGCTTTTCTTATTTTTCGCGTTGCAGAAATTGAGGGCAGAGTTGTTGCGCAAGTTGGGAAAGCAAAGGTGGGGGTGGGGGAGGTCGTGGTTTGGTGAGAATTTTGGGAAGGCGCGTATTTACAGAGTTTTCGAGAGCAAAAGCTGCGTGACGGCCACTGGCAGCCCGGGAAGTTGATTCACTGCTTCGATTGGCGTTTGGCGCGTTGCGATTCACTCTGTCCATGAGGAGTAGCTTCCCTAGGTACAACTAATCAAAGGTGCCCTTTCTTGAATCGTTCAGCCGCCGTTATAACCGACTCCGTTTTCATTACGGTCTCCATCCCTGGCAGCACCAACCGGCCTCCCGGAGTGATTTCCTTTGCCGGATCCCTCACTCCCGGACTTGAGCTGTGTTATCGCGGTATACTACCCTGCCGCGATTACCTGGCTCGACGACGCCGCCCACGAATCCGGGTGTACCTTATCAGCCGGCAACTAGAGCGCCTATTCAGCGAATGTTAGACGCCGTGGAATACTACTGGAGGTTTTTGCTTTCTACGACCGGTTAGTAATTTTAGCGTTCTGGAATCCCAGCTCTCGGCCCTATAGGCTCTATCGATTCGTCACCGACCCCACTGTTCACTGCCTGGCGAGGGCAACATCCCCGAGGGGAAACAAAGCCGCCGTTTCCACAAGGTACATACGAAAAGAAAACACATCAAAAGAAGACCATGCCTCAGAGAACGTGCAGCCGCTTGAACAAGCCCCTTCGAAACATCTGGTTTGAGACAAACCTGCTGGGAACTCCCCCGCCAAAAAGCGCCTTGCAAGTCTCATGTAACGTAGTGTGGGTTTGATCAAGGGCCGCTTTGTAGGCCCTCGGAAGTAATACTAATATTTGCCCTGGCCTGTATTGTAGTTTTAGTAAAACCCCAATACTAATACCACTGGTATAGGGCACTAGTCTCCAAAGTCTGTTCGTGGATAGGATCTGGGTATTCCGCCGTCCAGGATAGGGCGCACCATCGCGAGGACAAAACGTATCTTTCGAACTTCGTAGACCTTTATCTATTGATTAACCTTGACCGTTGTAGAACGGTATATTTGCTGCTTGGTGATAGCGAGGAACTGAAGGAATGTTTAAGTTGCTGAACTTCCATGGAAATCACGTGAAGGTCACATGGGGGAGCTGCGTGATCTACAACACTGCGACTTGGAAGAAGAAGAAGAAGAAGCGGCGCAGACATTCAGAGGGGCACCCGCCGGAGGAGATGAACACAGAGCAGTGCCGGGCCAGTCCGAGTCTGGCTCGGCAGAGATGGGAGAAACATCCATGTAGCTCAAGGCCCAGAGAACTGTCGTCTTATACCATGACTGCGTCCTGGAACTACTCAACACCTCCTTTCCTTCATGTTGGGGGAGCACACTGGAAGAACGCAGGGCCGCGTGGGCAGTAGAGAAACTCATCCAACGATAGGGTGAAAAAGGCCTTCAGGGGAAAGCTCGCAGGAAGGACAGACCATCCGTAGAAGCTGCCTCATGCAGCAATGACATGGCTAACCCCCTGGTTTACCAGCCCAGAACAGTGTCCTAGATGTTTGGCCTGGCCGACCAGCATCTACGCCGCTTGTCTTGTCACGTTTCATCTCAAATATCACCGGTACACCTCTCATGGTCTCCTGTTGCAGACCCTCCCTTGAAAAACAGTTGAAATCGACAAGTCGAGGTTATTGAACTAGAGATCTAAACTACTGACTCGCAGGTATCTGACCCATGAAGATGGTTTCTGGACTATGCAGAGATCCAGGTGATAAACTGAGACAATGTCGTCGCGAGAAGAATCGAAAGCGGAGATATAAGACGTGGTGCGGAAAGCCGAGACGAAGTGGCGCATGTGATGGCGCTTCCAAGCCAGGACGTGGGCAACCACGCACCCAAGTCCAGATAGTTCCCCTCTATCCTCACATGCCAGTAGGAGGAACAGGCCCAAACGCAAACTGAACAGGGAAACCGTCCCTCCTCATCATCAAGACGCACGGCGCATCTCCCTCCCCGGCAACGCCTCCACCACAGTCACACCTCTCGCCATTCACTCTCGAGGGCAACGCACCGTGGCGAATCAGCTTCTGGACGCAATACCAGCTGTTGCGCGTGACATCCCCTCCATTGATGTAGTCCTCCAGCGCTGGATTTGCAACTCCCCGAAGCTGAACTGTGCTGATGAGCGACGCAACCTCCAGTGCCGAGGGCGCCGGGCTGCCGAGGAAGACGACCTCAGAGCCGAGCATCTTGACTGCTACCCTGAGGAAGCCTTGTCCAGTCAAGCGTTCCATTCTGTCGATTCTTCCTTGAAGCTTGGAGCACTCGGCCTTCGAGGCGGTGAGCTCTCCTTGCAGATCGTTTCGGATAGCGGAAAGTGGCCGTCGTAGCTTGATGAGTTCCGCATGGAGGATCTCGAAGCCCGAGTCAATCCTGTCCGTGAGCTTCGTGACGGCGCTGTGGATGTCTTTGGCTCCAGCGCCCAGCCCGGCATCAACCTCAACGAAGTGCGCAGTCTCCTCAGTGACCTTTGCCTGCAGCTTGTCCAGGTATCCGGCGATCTCCTCCTCTGTGGTGTCGGTGGAGGCTGTGAGGCCAGCGTTGACTCTGTCGAGTAGTCTCCGCAGGTCCCTCTCAGCAGAGCCGGGAGTTTGTGTGAGGTTGTCGGTGTGGTCGCGGTGGATAGTATCCGAGTCTCGGTCGACAACGCACTGGCGAGTGGGGGTAGTCTTCGAAGCGGACGAGGGCTTGGGGATCGTGGGGCGCTGTCCGAGGAGCTGTTCGCGGAGGTGCAGCTCCGAGGCCTTGTGATCAATTTCGGCCGCTCTTTTGTCGAGCTCGGCGGATCGGGCGTCGAGAGCGACGGCTTGGAGGTCGAGTTTGTGGGCGGCGCGCTTCAGAGCTCCGAGCATGACGTGGGTGTTGGGACTGTCGACGCCCTCGATCAGCGCTAGCAGTGAAGCTAAGTCGGCCGAGGCGCTGCCTCGATGCGCTTCTGGAGTGCTGCTCATCGCTGCGCCTAGGTGTTTGGATGCCAGAAATGATCGTGTTGGCTGAGGTTTTGATGCCGAGAATTGAGCGCCTGGTAGCTGCAACGAGTCGGTGTGAAAAGAGGGAAAAATGTCGGGTGGTGCAGGTGCGCAAATTTTCTCGACCGCGACGAGGTAGATCAAAAGAAATTTGGCGACCGCAGCAACCTCAAATGGGAGGCGTTGAGGGAAGACTGGGAGGAGAAATGTAACGAGCGAGGTGAGGTGTTGCCAGATAGTTTGTGGCAAGCAGAGGTTGCGCGGGCGCCGAACAGCGAGTTCCATCGCCGACTGTGACTCTGTGGTCAGTCAGGCCAAACATGGAAATTCGGATGATATCGCATTAGAGAATACTTCATATCCGTGTCCCTCCTATCCCTCCAGCTCCGGAGCGCCCAAAAAAACGATTGAAGATCTTGGAGGGGTCCTTGAGGTTGGAGGATGGAAAAACCAGCGCTTTGCATCAGACTCGGCAGGAACTATCGTCACCAGCGAGGAAAAGATGGATGTTGAAGGACGCGGTTGCCCAATAGCCCGAGATTGTGCGACATCCCATGGCATTTCACACTCAGCCACCTAAAACATAAATATTATAAATCAAGGATAGAGGTTGGATGGGGTTAGCCGGCCCTCTCCAAGGTTAACTACCTATATAATCGCAGTGAGGACACCTGTCACCGAGTCCTTCATTCCTTATCATGTCGCACCGCGTCCGGTCTCCCCAATCTCGAAAATTTCGTAACTGGCAGACAGACTGGGCCCGCCGTCACGGCCCATCCCAGCACTTCGGTTCCAGTCACGCCAGGCAGCACTCGACCCCATTTTGCCACCAACTTGAACACACCGTGACTTGCCAACTGCAACAAGAATGTCGTCGCTTCTCAGTTCGCCCACGGAAATCCTAATGGACATCATCAATCACCTGAATGGCCAGAAAATGCTCGCAGCGCTCAGCCGAACATGCAAGCGTCTCCGCCCGCTCGCCTTGCGCTGCCTCTACTTCAAGTTGAGCCCTAGGACACTGCGCCCATGGCTCTTGGCGCGCACGCTCGTCACATGTACGCATCTCGCCAAGCTCGTCGTGTCGCTCAACCTGAATGAGCTCCCGGAAAGCGTCGTCGACTACATTCCTCGTGAGATTGACGACTATTATCGCCAAAAGATGAAAGAGGGGCACAAAGATTGGCGGTACGGCCTTCTTGCGTCAGGGCATTGCCTCAAGTCATGGCCACCCCACGATGTCACCACTAGGCTTTGCTCGAACTTGCAGTTTTTGGACTGCGACGACAACACATCGGGCACCGACTACTTCTGGGCCCTAAATTCGTTGCTGAAGCTCAGGGAGCTAGTCTTCACTCGCCGGTTCCACAGCCCCGAAGGCGACTTCCTGAGGGATAATGCTGCTGCTCTGCTGCGGGCTGCCCCGAATCTCGAGAAGATACAGTTTCGTGGGTTTCGAGGGGTGGGCAGACTCGATATCGTGTTGGAGAAGCTCAAGACGGTACACTTTCAGAACGGCCGCTTGGGAGCCATGGATCTGTCCGAGTTTCTCTCGACGTGCCCCCACCTGGAGGAGCTGGTGTATTACTGCGACAGTCCTCCAGAATATTGGAGCGAGCACAAAAACTTCGGGTTGCGCGAGGCCACCGACGTGATACTCGGCCACGGAGACTTGAAGAAGCTCAGGTATGTTTATTTGGACTTTGCCGGCCTCAGAAACTGGAAGGGTACATACGTGCAGGGCGAGCCGGTTCAGGAGGCAAGGAAACGGTTCGCCGACCGTGGGATCTTGCTTGGCCTGTGTATGTAGGTGTGAAAGGGACTTCATTTGATGGATCTTGGCCGTCATGTGACCAAGATGAACACAGGGTGAAGAAAAAACACACGCACTATAAGCCTCGGCGTTGCGAAACAAAAAGGGGTATCAAGCGGAGAAACGGAAAAGGTTAAATCTAAACCCTGATCACAGGTGGCTTATTTTATACTTTTAGGCGTACCGACGTTAACCTTATAAAGGCCAACAATCAGAAACTCTCCTCTCAAAGTATGAAACCACCTCTATACCATTATCTCTATCCTCTTCCTCCTTTTCCCAACAAAATATCACACACACGCACACATACGCACACACTCTGCAAAATCCTTTTCCGCCCTTGCGTTCTCGACTTCCTCGCATCCTCCAACCTTGCACATTGCAAAAAGGCTTCGACTCGCGGCGGCGTCTTCTTTCCACCACACACCCAACACTGCACTTCACGCCGACTCGTTCCATCATCGGACGCTTCAATCCTGTCGTGCTGTCCACAGCAAAGATGCCGCTGCTGCTCGACCTGGTCGTGGAGCTCGTGGAATGCGTTATCTATTTCGCTGCCGATGAATTCGATGCCGACCGTGACTGGTACAGGATGAAGTTTGGAACGCTCAGGCTGAATCGCAACTCGACGCTGGCGACGCTGAACCGCACATGCAAAGCTCTCCGCGAGCTCACTACGCGGCGCCTGTACGCCGAACCTCGGGCCCTGGGCACGCGCGCTTGGTTGCTCGCCCGCACCCTCGTCACATGTCCCCATCTCGCCCAGCTCGTCACCTCTCTCGACCTGAGCCAATTCAAGAGCGGCGGCCGTATCGTCGGTGCGCCGCCCGAACTTGTCGAATACTACTCCCAGAAGATGGAACAGGCGAAATCCATCGAAAACACACCGCACGACAATTGTAACGGCGCTGTTTCTCCTCCAACCACACCGGATCCCCCGGGCCGCCTACCTTATTACCTCCTCAGTGGACTTTGCCCGAATTTGGAATCCTTGTTCTGCGAGAATTGGGGCTGTCTTCCAGGTATCAACTACTTCTGGGCCCCCGATTCCATGATGAGGCTCAAGAAATTCTCTCTCGACCTGGAGGTTTGCCCGGGGACGGGCAGGCAGCACTGGCATTGTTTGCACGATGCCTGGGCAGACTCGGCCCTTCTGCGGGCAGCTCCAAACATCGAGGAGCTCAGTTTCTCGTCCTGCTTTGGCAGGGCCTACAAGTTCCAGTTTTCGATGCCGAAGGTCAAAGTGCTGCATTACACCAAGAGCGTCTTTCTAGTTGAGGAGCTGGTGGCCACTCTTGTGTCTCTCCCCAACCTTGAAGAGTTGGGAATCGACGTCACGGAGAAGTCCATTTTCACAAACTTCACTTTGCCCGATGCAACGCGTGCGATCCTTACCCATGGTGCAAATATGAAGAAGGTTTCCTTGAGTATGAGGAAGTGGAGCCGCGCCCGGTTATGCGCGAATGAGGAGCAAGTTCAGCTCGCAGAGGCGGAGTTTGCATCGCGTGGGATTGAGTTTTCCTTCAGGACGACCGACTGGTAATCATGTCGGGTGGCTGCAACTCCAGTTGGCGGCTGCGAGGCAGAGACATTAGACCTTGGGAGGCATGTGGGCGGAAACAGTGGTGGTTGGCATGGTTTTTGTTTAGCGGCCACCCCCCTGACATGGCAATTCAAGTTCCCAACAAGGCCTTTGAGGCAGATTGGTAATGCCTGGTAGTTACGAGACATGTAATCAGGACTTGAGATCAATTGAAACCAATTTTGCCATCCACAGAGAAGTTTCCGCAGCCTCAGGCCTGCAAACCCATCTAGGCATGGAAGGTAACGACTCCATCTCGCAAGCCGAAAAGGGGATGCGGGAATGTGAGCTGCCGGTTGGTTGTCTTGTCAGCAACCGCGATCTTGGCCGTCCAAATCGGGGAAATGTGTGTCTTGGAGGGCTGACAAATCCCTTCCGCGCGCGGAACTGTCCGCGGATCTGCGCTTCGTTATTCTTTTTGCATCCATGAAACCAGTCTCTAATGCCAATGCCTTCCCCTCAGCTCAGCTCCCCAAAGGTAGCACCGAGGTGGCAATGAACGCCTATAGTTGAAACTGAACCTTGACAAACTTATATCGTAATCCAATCAGCCCAAGCCCTTGGCAGCCAAAAGCCCACTGCCGCTTATTCACCCGTCGTGCATCCAGCCAAGAAGTCCAAACCCCCTTTTTCGATGTAACCCTGGATTTCAATGACCAAGCATTCGTCAAAATTGAGATGGGATGTGTCTCTCCTATTCTTCAAGCGTCTCCATTGTCATCAATTTCAAGGCTGATGAATAATACCCAAACAAAACCCCCAAGATAAAAAACCCTTTCCCCTTTCCCCATCCCCTCAACCAAACAACTCAACCCACCCGTCACACCCACTCAACAAACCCACCCCTCGAATCCCCCCAAACAAACAAAACAAACCACCATGTCCCCCACCCCCGCCATCCCCAAGGGCGCCCTCGTCCTCATAACCGGCATAAACGGCTACCTCGCCTCCGAACTCGCCCTCCACCTCCTCACACTCGGCTACCGCGTCCGCGGCACCGTCCGCGCCCTCCCCAAAGCCACCTGGCTCACCACCTCCCTCCTCAAACCCCACCACGACTCCGGTGCCTTCTCCGTGATCGAGGTTCCCCAAATCGACACCCCCGACGCCTTCTCCTCCGCCATAAAGGACGTCTCTGCCGTCTTCCACCTCGCCACCTTCGGCTTCGGCGTCGACCCCAACGACATCATCCCCCGCGAGGTGGCCGCCATCCGCTCCTTTTTAACCACCGCCAAGAACGAACCCTCTGTTAGACGCTTCGTGCTCACCTCTTCGATTGTGGCGGCAGCGACGTACACGCCCACCTCCACCGAGCACGTCACGGCTGCGTCGTGGAACGAAACCGCCGTGAAGGCGGCGTGGGCGCCGCCGCCGTATGATGCGTCGAGGCTGATGCCCGTATACTCGGCTAGCAAGGTCGCGGCGGAGAAGGAGTTTTGGCGGTTCCACGAGGAGGAGAAGCCGGGGTTTGTGATGAATGCGGTGCTGCCGCAGAGTATTGTGGGGAGGAGGTTGAATAAGAACTCTGAGAGTGTGAGCGCGGCGCTGATTCCGGATTTGTTTGCGGGTAGAACGGCGGTGCATGATAGTATGATTCCTGCTAGTGAGTATCCCCTTTTTCCGTCTTCTGCGTGTGAGAGTTGGATGAGGGCTGACTGGGATAGTGTCCGCTGCGGATGTGCGCGATGTTGCGCTGTTGCATGTTGCGGCGGCGTTAGATACGGAGCTGGACGGCAAGCGGATTTATGCTTGGGGAAGGCCGATGACATGGAATGATGTGTTGGCGATTTTGAGGAAGAACTTCCCGGACAAGACATTCACTGGACCTCGTGATCCAAGCATTGGATATCATTTGACAGCGGACCTGGATCTCGAGCTGAGCTTGTTGAAGAAGTGGGGAGGTCAGGATGACTGGACCTCGCTCGAGAAGATCGTGATGGATAACCTGGAGGGCGTCGTCGACAACTAGAAGTCGACCCTCCTTGGTATGTCAGATAGACGATAGACGATAGAAATGTCCCGTTGACTTAGCCGTCGCTGTTTCAGTTGCTTTTCCCCCACAACTTCGACCCGTCCCCAGATCGGCCCCCTCAAAAGAACAACACCCCATACCTCCTAGCTCCCGAATCCGCCGTGCTCGTCACCAACCTCGTCCCCGTCCCCGTCCCCGTCCCCGTTCCCGACGCAGTCCCGGCCCCCCCCGTCCCACTACCCGCCCCCAAAACCCCCAAATCCCCCACCGGCCGATAAACACTCAACAACCCCCTCCCACCACACACCACCCCCGCATCCCCGGCACACGGGACATCACAACTCCCCTGATCCCCCGCCCACAACCCCCCCACATACGTCCCACACCAGCACTCATCCCCCTCCTGCACGCCCGCAAACCCAAACCCTTCCTTCCAGCAAACGTCCTGACACCTCTTCACCGTCACCAGCCCCCCCTCCTCCATCTTCCTATCCATCAGCGGGAGCGCCGGATCCTCCACATAACACCCCAAATGCTCCCACTCTGTAGGCGACGCCGCAGGCGTGGACGTCGTCGTCGTCGTCCTAGATGAAGTCTTGGTGGTTGTAGCCGTCGTCGTAGGTCCACCCGTAATAGAGCGCAAGATGCTAGAGAGGTACTCTTCCCCCCCGTCAGCGACCCACTGGGCGTGGGTCATGAGGCAGTAGGATTGGAGCTCGTGGAGGGTGCATTGGGGTCCGGTGGAGGGGTTCCAGGAGAGGAACTCGGCGGGGGTGATGTTCCAGAAGGTGAGCAGGGCGGGGCAGGGCGTGTCGATGTTGTTGTGCCAGGAGAGGCAGTCGGGTGGTGTGGCGGGGTCGTGGGCGTATCGGGGCGAGCCGGAGTTGGCGCGGATGATTGTGTCGTTGGCTGTGGCGAGGGGTGGGAAGAAGGGGAGGAGGCGGAGGGGTTTCATGTTGGTGGTGGTGGGTTGGGGGTTGAGTGAGTGGGTGGGTGGTGTGAGAGAAGTGAGGAGATGAGGCTTAAATTGGGGATTGTGCTGGAGGGCCGAGGGAAATTAACGGTTTCCTGCTATCAGGACGAAGGATGCGAAAACGAGGAGCTAAGAGATCAGGACCCGCTTCTGTGGGCATGGAGGTGGAGTATTCGTGATGTTGTCTTGGCGGCAGCGTCGATGTTGACGAAGAGATATTGGGATTGGCGGATTATGACCGGATTCTCCCAAGCGCTCGATCTCGCCACGCTGAGCCGCGTTCCTCTCGTCGAGGGGTCTAGAAGCGATGACTGCTTTCTGCCCGAGCGGCACTCAGAGAGGACGTCTATCCGGCCAAGACAAGAACTGCCAGGATCCCGCTCAAGGTCGCATCGCCCTACTTGATATGAACTCAAGAGGTTTGGATTTGAGCCGATGCCAAACATGACCCAACTCCAACTGAAGCCAAGCCGAGCCGAGTTCTCATCTCAGCCATGGCCGCCTTCTGACCACGCCGCCCGTGCCGAGAAAACCCCGTTGGAAGCGCTGTAAGATGACACATGAAGCATTCAGAATGTGGGGCACAGGACCGAAATGGAGATGATGAAGTGTGTCGAGGCCCACTGGAAACCGCAAACCCAGGGGGGATCAGATGTGCTGGCAGTTCTTTCGTGATGGATTGTGGGAGTTCCGTCGATGACGTCAGTCCAAGCGGCTCGAAGTTGTGCGCAGTTCCAGAGACAGCGAACAACTGCTGCCCGAGGCCGACGCCAAAGACAATGAATGAAAGCTCAAGGTCATCTTGATTCTTGCCCTCGCTAGCTGTGTTTCCGGAAAGATCGATTAGAGCTATCTTGTCATTCAGAGCCCGACTGGAGGCACGGGCAAGTTTGAGGTGGCACTCATCGCGTTCCATGGGGTGCCGGGAACCGCAACTTCTGCAAAGAGCCCCCGCCAGTGGCCGGCACCTTCCCTTGAAGAGAAGTCGAGAATTTCCGATGGTTGCTGCCTCGCGTGACTCCGAGCCGCGCACCGCGAAGCAATGCCCCAAGGCCAAAATCGAAAACTCTGCCATCCCATTTTCTCGACCTGCTGATTCTTGTTGGATTGGAACCCCGCGTCTCAGCAAAAAACACGGCACCAAGCTGGCTTCTTCCAAGTGAGTCTTCTTCCGCCATTCTGCTCTTCCCCCAACTCTACTCCCCTTCGCTATTTTCGTCCGTTAACTGACCGAGTTCATGTTGCACCAGAATGGCTCGCAAGGACAATGGCGATGACGGCCGCGACCACGAGCGGATCCAGCGGGAAGAACCCCAACGCGTCCTCGGGTTGCCAGACTTTCAAAGCAGCCCGCTAGCCACGAACGTCGCCAATGTGCAATGGAAACGTGAGGACGCCGTGATCCGACCGAAGAACATGACTTTGCCGCGCAAGGATGGGAGCGAAGTCACCTGCATCCGCCACGACGACTGCAGACCGTGGGAGCTCCAGTGCCATGGATGCAACGACGTCAACTGGTACGCCACCGACCGCACACGCGCCAACAACTTCCATATGAGCGTCATCGCCGAGCCGAAGGCCTTGATGGCAGCCGCTGCGACAATTAGGGATTTGGCACACGACTTGGTCAAGGGTCACTGCATCATGAATTTCCAGCTGCAGGACATCACGGATGGTCGATCTTCTGCCAGCAACAAGTTGCAGGCCCCCGAGATAAATAAGTCTGGCTACAAGAAAAAGAAAAACCGTGGTCTAAGCCGGCGTGCTCGGAGCGACAGCTACAAGGGGGCTGCGTGGCGCAGTCCTGACATAAAGTCGCCGCACTCAGACCGGTTGTCTCTACAGCACCTTGACAGCCCGGGAAGGGGGAATGACGCTCCAGACGACTCGCGCCACAAGGACAGCTATCGCCCATCACGACCCAGGTCTCCCCATCGTCGCAGAGCCAGATCCAGGAGCCCGCTGCCTGAGTGCCGCTCCAGGTCGAGGGATCGTCGAAGGAACTCGCCCCACAAGGACAGCAATCGCCTGTCACGACCCAGGTCTCCCCATCGTCGCAGAACCAGATCCAGGAGCCCGCTGCCTGAGCACCGCTCCAGGTCGAGGGAGCGTCGAAGAGGCTGGCACGAGGAAAGGAGTTCCCAGCAGCACAGCCGGGGCCGCGACTGACGCAGCTCTTCAGCGTCTTCCCGAGCGAACATTGTGGGAAGATGCCGACAGGAGGGCACCACTTTGCGGGCGTAACCATACTTCAATACTGGAAGCGAGCAGAACAGAGCGAACAGATTGACAAGCGTGATTCATTGTTACGGTGGCACAAACGGCAGATTTTCGGGGGGATTTCCATAAGTTGGTGGACGCTTGTTGGCGGAAGCATGGCAAGTTGTTGGCTTTTGTCCGTGGCTTTTATCCCCGTGTGTCTTGATTGGCTTGGCGGTTTTCCAGCTCATACTTGTCGGTAGCTCCTATAGCTATAGCTCTACCCTCTGACTGATAGCGCCAAATACTAGTCACTCAGTTCACCATGTCATCACTGCGTGGGGAAAAAAAAGCGAGGATGGGAACGAGGTGGTAATAGGCTCCAACCGATGCCAAATGCACTTCGTGGGCGAATAGTCCCAACAAAGCAAAAGTCAGCGGCGTCGCCGAACAAAGACGTCCAACAATTGACCAACACCACATAGCGGACCAACCGAGCGGACCAATCCATGGGAGAAGCTGCTGCCTGTTCATGCAGGTCATCAACCGAAGAATTCCAGAAGGCATCACCGACCAATCGCGGGGCATGACCGGAGCGGCACGGCTGCAAAGTGCCCATAAACGTGGCAACCCTCCGGGCCCTTCCACGTGGTGCCCCGCTCGCCGCGTGGACGTCGTCCCCGGGCCCGGACCCATCTACCCCTGGTTCCCCGGGGCCCCCGTCTATTCGCGGTACTCTTCCGACTCACTTGGAGCTTCTCACTGGACAGCAAACATGCTGCTTTCCACGTCGTTGCTTATCGCCACCACCCCGCCCTCGACTACCAAGCAAATCGAAGCGCTCATTGAAGGGAGACTCTTCGATCATGCTCGACGTGCCAGACACCTGAGGGGACGCATGAGCGGTGTTGACCTGTCAGGACTGGATCTGGCGTACCGCTCAGCCCATCACAGCGAGTTTGACTTCTTGGGCTCTCTCTGCGACACCTGCTCCGACTTTCCTCGCTGGCTTGAGTCTACCACAGCAGAGGGCTTTGAGCCCGGCCTCTTCTGCCTCGGCCAAATTCGCAATGTTTTCAGACGCTCCCCTAGCTGTCGTTTGTGTCGGGTGGTGTGGCAGAGCATTGTCCTGATGCTTGGCATCGCGGACGACATTATTCTAGTTGGACTTTCCGTATCCCTTCACCCCCGCGGCAAAGCCGCATTCGATAATCAAGCTCAGCCGCCTCTCAACCTCCTTTTTCCTCGGCACCGACACCCTCAACCATCGACAACTCCTACAGCCGCCCCTCCCACAACCCAACCATCCCCACGTCCCACTCCCACCAACACCCCACCAACCCACCCCCCTCCGAGTCCTCGACATCAAAACCCTCCACCTAACCACCATCCCCAACTTGAACAACACCACCCCCTACTCCGCCCTCCGCTACAACGCCCTCGGCACTCACACCTCAACCTACCACCCCTTCTGTCCCGTCCCCTCCACCAACCCCTCCACCAACCCTGACTACTCCTCCCGCTGGGTCCACCTCCCAACCTACCTTACCTCAAGCACGCCATCGCCCTGACCAAGCGTCTCGGCCATCGATACCTCTACATCGATAACCTCTGCTCTGATCCGCTCCCTTCCGATCCTAAAGTCGCGCGGCCGCTCCCGTCCGATCCTGAAGTCGCAAGGGAGAAACTTACGAATCTGCCGGGAATTTTTGCCCGGGCGGGGTGTGTTATTCCTGTTAGTGTGGAGAGGGATAATGACCGTCCTGGGGTTATGGGGGTTTATACTAGTAAGAGGGGTGAGGTGTTGCTGGGGGGTGTGCGGTTTGGGAAGTGGATGGTGGGGGGTTGTTTGTTTGGGGCTGTTGGGGAGAAGGGGAGGAGGGAGAAAGGTGGGAGGGAGAAGGAGGGGAGGAAGAAGGGTGGGAGGGAGAAGGCTGGGAGGGAAAAGGGTGGGTGGGAGAATGGTGGGAGGGGGCTGTTGGATTATCGGGTGTTGTTTAGGCAGCATCCGTGTCGGGAAGAGGTGAGTGATAAAAAGGGGTTAAAATAGGAGGGGGGTGTGAAATGGGGGTGGGGGACGTTAGTTATTAAGGATGTGTTGGAGGGTAGGTCAGGGGTGGGTGGGGGAAACGGGAAAAAGGAAAGGGGGCAGAGTGGCGGTGGTTTTAAGGGTGTGGCTATATATGTGAATGCTGTGAGGAGGGTGTTTGTAAGGTTGGCAAAGCGTGGGGTGAAGGTGAAGCGAGTGGGAAGGTTTGTGAGAAATATGGTGTGTGGAAGGGTTGATGGCAATGTGACGGAGGAGCTGAGGCAGTTGTTGGAGAAAAGGAGGGAGTGATGGACAATATGTCCAGAACAGTTGGACAACTTTTCAGAATAAATTTCCCATATCTTCATCACATCTAACCCCAGGGTATCAAACCAATCTCACCAAAACACAACCAAAACCCCCACCACAACCGCCACCAATCCCCCCATCCCCATCCCTCCCACCCTCCCCGCCGCACTATCCTCCCCCGCCACATCACACGGCCACGTCCCATACCTCCTACCTCCCCCCTTATTCCTATTCGCCTCCTCCGCCCCGCAAACCGCCAACCTCACAAACCCCGGCATCGTCACCCCCTCCTCCCACAACCTCTCCACCGCCCCCTCCCCCTGCAAATACGGATCCAACCTCCCCGCGCCATTCCTCCTCCCGTTAACCTCCCACGTCCTCACCGCCCCCCTCACAATCTGCTCCCTCCCCAACCCCCCATAATAACTCTCATTCCTCCCATCCAACCCCTCCACCCCTTTCGGTATAATAAAATGCCCCCTCGCCCGTCCCCCCGTGGAAACGAGATAATACATTTTATCCTCCACGCATACCCCTACCTTCTCGGCCGTTTCTTTACTCAGTACATCCTCAATCCCCTCTTCTGTCCCCTCACACCCGGCCCTCCCAGAGTCCAACACAAAAACCCCATCCCGCCTCGCCATCCAAGCCGCGGGGATGGCATACCCGTACAATCCCCGCAGAATCCCCGCTTTGCGCTCCGCTTGATTCTCGCTCGTTTCAGGAATTAAATACCCACTGCCGGTGTCCCGGGATGAAGTGAGGTTGGGCGGCAGCATAGCGCCCTTGTCGATGAATCGCAGGAGGGTAGAGATGGAAGGTTCGGAGCCGTTGAAGAGGGCGGCTGTGGCGGTGGAGAGGAAGGCGGACCAGGGGGTGAGCATGGAGTGCGGGGCGAGGTGGTGGAGGAGGCGGTTTTGGTAGGGGTCTGGGGAGGTGGTGGAGGCGTTGAGGGAGGGGAGGGTGGCGGTGAGGAGGGAGATGGTGGTTGTGAAGAGGTGTTTGGAGAGGGTTGCGTTGGGGCGGGGGAGGGTTTGGGTGATGGCTGGGTGGGTAGTTAGTTGAGGTTGGTGGTCAAGGTGGAAATGGGGGACTTACACAGTTTGATGGATGGGGCCATGGCGGCGAGGACGGCGTGGGTGAGGGTCTCGGCGAGGACGGGGCGGAGCTTGTTGATGTCTTCGTCGCTGGTTTTGAAGGTGGTGTCTTGCATGAAGCCGAACTCGGCGCCAAAGTGGTGAGGGAGGCTCTGGTCGACGAGGGACTCCCACACGGTGTTGCCCATGTTGTAGAAGAGGAGATGAGTCGCAACGATGGAGTTTAGAATGATGTAGCCAGCAGGACCGGAGCCGGCGTGCGTGTTGCATTTTCTTGGCACCCTGCAGCTGCTGCCCCAAATGCTGAGGTCTTCGCAATGAGGCGAGGAAATGGTGTGGAACTGATCAAACATGGCCGTGCTGAAGGATTGGCCGTCATATCTGTCCCATTCGCGCCATGCCGTGAGGATGTCGTCCATCGCGTGGTCGCAGTCGAGGAGGTTCCATCGCTCCTCGGGGGAGAGCGTCTCGTCGACGACGCCCGGGTTGTCGCAGGTCAGTGTCGACCAATTTCCCGTCCGAACCCACTCTTCAAGGCCGATAGCACCGCTGGCAAAGGCGATGAGGAATGCTGCGCTTGTCTTCATTGTCGCAGCCGTGACGCGCAAGAACCAGAACGAGTGATGGCTCCTGCAAGAATGAAGGAACCAAGAGGTCCAAAAGTGGATTGCAGTCGGGTCATGTATCCCAGATTTTGGGGAATCCGCCACACTGGATTTAATGAGGGATCCGCAAACACGGGGAAACCGTTGCAGTCAAGGATTTTGCCAACCCCTGAAAGTGGACATCGATCACGCTTTTGGCCAATCACATGAGTAAATACTAGTATTCCATCGCCAAGATCAGCATTCAATCGCCTTTTCCCCCATCCCCCATCGCGCTGTCTCGGCAGGGAATTGCCGTTTTTTATGCTGCGCCTCTGCGCTGACCAATCAATGAAGCTGAAACTCGTGGTTGAATGGAGGTTGACGCTACGAACTTTGATACGAATGAGAACCCAGGCATATTTATAGGCACCCACGTGGCACCTCAAACCAGCGTTTCTTTGGCTTCCGTTCCTCAATTTGGCTTGATGAGAGTGTTGTTAAGTCTGTGGAATAAGTGCCCTTGCCGTCGGTGGCATCTGCTAATATGGCAAGGTTCTTACCTTCCCATAGACCTCAATAGCGCCATCTCGACCAAATGGAGCGTCTGAGCCATCCCCATTTCAATTCAAGTTCTGGTTATCTCATTGTCTTGTCTTACACCTGACCAAGGTACGTTCACTTCAAGTTTGTAGTGAAGGCGTCAACCTTCATCATGGATGCCTCGTGTTGTCTGTCCCTGAATGGGAGTCAAAGATGCGATTGATAAGACTGTCCTTTTAAGCGCAACACAAGTGTCTTTGTGCTGAGTTGGTCAGGGTACAAGTCAGACGGAATGGAATCATGAGACGCAAACAAAAGCTACAGCTTTATTGACACTAAGGCAACGTTGGTAAGATTCTTTGGACTGCAACCGTGAGCGACTTCCCGGCCTTTCAAGTCCTTGTTATTTTCCTTACCTTCCGATGCTGTCAATCAACTCATGGGGGCTGCTTTCGAACAACATTCCATGGAACATGGTTCCGTCACAGCAAAGGAAGGCCTTCGAAGTGGCGATAAAAGCAATTTCAAGCCCCGGGGGTATTCCAGACAGTGCCAGTGAAGTCGTGGAACCAAGGCTGCAAAGTATGACCTGATGGGAGGATCGCATCGACCGGCGTCTGCGGAAATTTCTGCCCTCCATCGCTATAAACCCACGTGGTTGCGCTCTGCCCACGATTCTCCCTCATCCTCAACTTCTCACTTATGTCGTCGACCGTGATCTCCAACCTTCAACTCACATCCACTTCCGTGTCAGACATGCACCGCCAGAGCATTTGCAGGGTGATAACTGGCTACCAGAACGGCTAATGGGAACTCCGGCATCTCAATCTCGTCACAATGTCTGCGGCCCAGGGAGCTGCAAATTCAGGAGAGGAGGAGATCGCCGAGTGGGTCGCCCGTGGTTGGGGCACCCTCAGAGGCATCGACGGAAAGTTATTCGAGACTTCCCACGTCACCAAGGTGGCATTCCCTGACGAGGAGGGCCAAAGGGCCAACCAGACCCTGAAGGAAGCTTTCAAGTCGATTGCGCCCTTTGGAATGTTGACCGAGTCCGTGTTTCTATCCCGGCTTCAGAAGCACACGGGTCTTGGGTCCTCGCCGACACTTATCGAGGCCAATAACATTCTTTTCGCCTCCCTCTGTTACCTGGCTGGACTCCCCCTTTGTGCCCCCAGACCCAAGGGCAGCGAGCCAACCCTCACGATATCCGAGCTTGGTCGAGCGCTGGTATGGATCCTCCCGAAGCGACACTACAGGCTCTTCAAGGAGAATGAGTTGTCTCGAGTCAGGACACCTGCGGACCATCGCCGACTCTTGTTTCAGCGCCTCGCTTCGAGAAGACACTCTGACCCGCTCTACGATGAGGCTGTGGCTCGAAAATTGGCAGTGGAGAACTCGCGCGAGAAGTAGGGCCGCACGTGGGATGATTGGGAGGACCATCTTTTTGTCCCCAACTACAGTGACGATGGTGATGAGATTTACCATGACATTCTTCACCTACTGTTCTCGATTCAACCCCGGTATGACGACGAGGACGGCTCGGAAAAGAGCAGAGACAGCTCTGACGATTACATCATGAAGAGTCTCGACGGCCTCAGTTACAGCATGGATGCTTTTACGTCCCTCGCGAAGAAACTTTTCAAGGAGAACGACCTCCCTCTGCTTCGCACCCCCTCCATACCTGCTGAGCAGTTCACCCCTCTCGTCCAGCTCCTCCTGGCCATGCAGTTCAAGGGACCTTTCTCACCCGGACAAAAGGAAGAAATGAATCTCGACAACTTTGCCGCCGCCGCCCGCGCCATCACGGCCACCTTTGCCAACCTCGACGACAATCCAAACCCCAATATCCCGGGTCCCGGCGCTGGCAACCCATCAACGGACAAGCCCAACACCCACAACTTCATCACGCACCAAAACTTCGACCACGCCCTCCACAATCTCACCCCCTACCTCTTCGACCCGCTGTACGACTTTCTCTACGAGACTTTCCTCTCCTCCGAAGACTCCGACATCCTCCCCGCCGCCAACCGCCCCCCGGTCCCCAACATCCCCTCCCCGCCAGCCCCAAACACACCCACCACAATCGCCTCCCCCATCCTCACCGTCCCGATCACCTCCCAGATCGCCACCTTTCTCACGCAATGGAACCCCCACTTCGAGCGGCTCTACCTCTACACGACCTACACCTCGCTCAACATCCCCACCGCGCCGGAGGTCGACGCGCTCCTCGAGTCCATCTCTTCCGACCGCATCACCGGCGGCCTCGTTCTCTTCTCTGGCGTCTGTCAGAGCACACGCCAGCGCGCCGTCTTTGGGCTCTGGACGCCCGATACCAAGTCGGCCGCCCTTGAAATCAGCCAGCATACGCATACCCCGACAGAGGTGCTGCGCCCGGTTGGCACGGCGCTGTTTCAGCTGGGGGCGGTGCATGGTGTTTATCGGGGTGTTTTGAGTGGTACGTTGTTTCTCCTTATTTCAGTCCTGTCCCGGGCCCCTTTTCCCTCACTCCCTTCCTACCTCTGTATACTTTGATCTTTTCCCACCCCTGTCTATTCGATCTTTTCTCGCTCCTGTATACATGATCTTTTCCCACTCCTGTAGTTATAGTATATTTAATCTTTTTCCACCCCTGTATATTTGCTCTTTTCCCACCCCCGTATATTTTGATCTTTTCCCACCCCTTCCTTATACCCCTTCGAAACACAAACTAACACCCCCACCACCACCCCCGCAGTAAACCTAGGCATAGTTCCCGGAAAATGAGCCTGGAAGATTCGACGAGGCGACATTGGTATTCGGAGACATCACCCAAGGTTTTGCGCTGCACGTCATGTTCAAAGGCAAGGGACGCGGCTTGGTCGCGGTGGTGAACGCCATGCAGGAGGTTGGGAAGGGGAAGGGAACGTACGAGGCCGATGTCAGGAGGGGGAGTTGGGATCGCGCGGTGGATGTGGATCGTGGGGAGGTTTGGGCTGAGAGGGAGTACCGGCCTGATGTGGGTGATGCTGGTGTGGATGATGTTAATGTGGATGATGAGGGGGATTTGGAGTGAAGCAGCCTGGACGGCGTAGAGGGCTGGGATGATGCGGGATGGGGTTGCTGGCGGTGAGGTAGATGGTGGTGGCGGCGGAGATGGTGTGTGAGAGCTGTCGTTTCGCTCGGTCTAGTCGTTAGCATTCCCAGTCCAGGTCACCGAAGAGAAAATGGACAAATCCACTTATGAACTGATGACATGACTGGAAGTTTATCCAAGCTTGCCGACCGCTTGTTGCGAAGTAGCTGACACCTCCTTACATCCTTAACAAGCCTTGATGTCCTGAATGAGGGGGACCTTGTTGCATTGTAAAAAGGGTGTTTTCCTTTTGTCATAGCCATCAACTCGGTCTGTGGATGGACACACTTATCTTTTCCAATACATGCCACCATCCAGGTCAAAGAACTGCATTATTGTCAGTGCCCGACCCTTTGTTCTCTTCCTGCCCTGTTTGTAAGGCTTGAGGAAAGATCTGCTAAACGGGAGCCGTATCTCTCAAACTCACAACAATAAAATGGAACGACAGAATCAAAGCCTGCCAGGCCAGGTCTAGGTCAACAACACATGGATCTCACCATCACAGGGGCCTCACATCTCCAAAACTGAAGATGGTATTCGCAGGTGCAAAGTCGCATCACGTCGCCAAGACCGCTCTTCGACAAAGACCCACATTTCGCTGCCGAGGTTTCATTGAAGCCCACACCAAGACTCGGCAACAGCAATTTCGGCAGACAAGCCAATGAACAAAGCCCATGGGTTGCTGATGCGGTTGCCTGAACCAATAGAACAAGGTATCCACCAGCATTTCCCCTTTTCGGCTTTGCCAACTCAGGGGTATGTCAGGAGGAGCAGCAACTGCCCCAAGTTCAACAGCAATGTCTTGATCGGGAAGTAAGATGTGCAGTCAAGAAAAGCGAGAAAACACCCCATTGTGTTGAGTATGACGGAGTCAGAAGCTTTAAAAGGGGCTCCCATGCTGCCTGTCTCAGCGCCAACTCCTTCCCTTCCTCATCAACTTCCAACCTCCTCCATCCAACTTCCCCCCATCCAACACCACACCAACACCCAAAATGCACCTCCCCACCACCCTCCTCCTCACCGGCGCAGCCCTCGCCACCGCCATCCCCGCCCAACTCGACACCGCCGCCGGACCCTCTCTCGAGCACCGCCAACTCGGAGCCTGCCCCTGCTCTCCCGGCCTCTGCTGCTCAAAGTACGGATACTGCGGACTAGGAGTCGATTACTGTAAGTGACTACATGTACCTACCTAGACAACATCTTGGCATTGAGGTGGTATCACTAGATAAATCCTGACGTGAGTTTAACTCAGGCGGCCCGGGCGGAATCCCCTGGTGGACTGCAATTTTTCCTGGTGTTACGCCCACTAAGCAGCCGCCTCCTCCTCCGACGAAGACGCCTTCGAGAAGGGAGGCTGTGGAGACTGGGGTGGTGGCCCGGGTTGTTTGAGGGAGTCCAATGATTTTGCCGAGGGGGGATGTGGTAAAGCGGCTTTGGGGTTTTGTTGTTAGGGGAGGATTGTATCGTCCGCGATGGGTTGTTAGGGGGAGAATATGTTTCTCTTCGAGGTGATTGGGGATTCTTCAAAATTCGCTCTTAGGGTTGATAGAGTCTGTGAAATAGAGGCCTCTGAGTATTGCCAGATGAGTCTTGGCGAAAAAGAAAACAGCCGCAGAGGTGAGGATGGGATCCAATAATGTTGCTTGTTGGGATTTTGTGGCTTGCTGGCTGCGTCGACGGTTGCATTAGCGCCCAGCTTCTCCGCCATTGAGGCCCTGTTGCTCAGTTGAAGGCGTCGACATATGTCCTATTGGATGGTTCCACGACATGAGCGGCAGTGCTGCTGCATCTGTCAAGCAAACTTCCACATAAATCCGTCGCAACCCTACCGGAGCCTGACGGACCATCTTCATCGTTTCACTCCCTCACTTGCAACGATACCTTACGGCTTGGAAAGTCTCGCAACTGAAAAAGCTGTAGCTCTTCTTTTTTTCCTCTGTCAAAAATGTCGACAAGCACCACCACCCCCGACGACTCGGCCATGGTCGGCTGGATTTCGCCCGACGCGCGACGAAACACGTGGGACATCATCATCAGCTGCCTGTCCATCTTCCTGGTCTGCTCGTGGAAATGCGTCCACCTCAACCCGCCCACGGCCGAAGAGGCTCGCGGCGAGTGGCACTACATGCCCGAAGACTCAGAGGCAAACAAGGGGAAGTGGAAAATTCCCATCTTCCCAAAGGCGCCCCTGCGCCGGAAATGGGGCCGCAGGTTGATGTGGATGGTCATCATCTCCATTGCTCCCGAGTTGGGCGTCGCAGTGTCGGTGGACCAATGGATCAAGGCCCGGCGAACCAGGAAGAAGATGGGCGACAAGTTCACATTGTCACATGCTTTTTTGTTCAATATGCAAGGCGTGTTGATGCGAGAAGTTGTCCATAGGGCTGTGGCAAAGGCCGAACCAACCCAACCCGTGCCCGAAGGTGGAGGCGGCGATGCTGAAAAGGAAGCAGCGGCCACAGTCACACCAGCAGGCAGCTCCGAGACAGACTACGTGGCTTGTCCCGGTAAGTGCCAAAGTTCATAACCCCTTTTTGTCCACCCGCCGATGTCTCGCGTTGATGTTTTTTGGTACTGTGTTCAATTTCGGTCACATGATTGTCAACTTGACAATCCGTAAAGAAAACACGGGAATTGAAGCTGATTGGCATTGCGCGCACTTGCAGAAGACTTGGAGCTCAGTGGCCTCACGGCGATTCCTACCGAGAACGATATTGCCGACCGCAGCAAGTCCGACATCTTCACCAAGGTGTTTGCCCTGGTGCAGTCGGGCTGGCTCATCATGTCCAGCATCGCACGCGTTTACAAAGGTTACGCCATAACCGAGCTGGAGCTAGCCACCATGGCCTTCATCGTCTGTGCTCTCGCCATGTACTTTTTCTGGTGGCACAAACCCTTCGGCATCGAGCAGAGATGGGTCATGGTACGAGTGGTAAGCCCCGGGCAGATATTTACCAGGCCCGACGGACCATACCCTCGGATATATCACGACCAGCAACGTTTATCCGACCTGGACACGGGCGGCTTCATCGACCTTGTGCTTCAAAACGCCCTGGAGATAGCCGACTTTGAAGGTTTCTCCGAATACAAGTACTACCAAACAATCGCTCTATATCTCAGTGGCATGGCCTTTTCCGCTGTTCACGTTACCGCTTGGAATTGGGAGTTTCCCTCTCGTGTGATTCAAATTCTTTGGAGAACTTCAACAGTGGCGGCATTCGCCGCGTCCTTCTTGCCGCTGACCATCATACTGCCAGAATATCTGTCAAACGCGACACATTCACGGACATTATCACGCATATTTACATACGTCACGGTAGGGATGGGGTGGGGAGGTCTTGGTGTTTACGTCATTGCTCGGCTCATCATTCTTTTCCTCACCTTCTGTTGCTTTACTGCCATGCCCGCCAGCGTTTACGAGAAGGTGGAGTGGACGGGATACATTCCTCATTTTTCTTGATGCAGAGGCTCTGGGGGGATGTGGCGTACGACCTTTTTGGAGATATCAATCGACCAGCCGTGTATGAAGGCATTGTTCGGTCGCATCGCAGCAACAAATGCCACCGTGGCATTCCACAGAATTGGCTTTCACTCAGAGACTGCAGATGCCCTTAACCGGTCCATCAGCCCGGGCCTTACACAGAATCCTGAGGTGCTGCCTACATGGAAAACCTAACCCCAAGAAGCACCAGAAAAGGCCCTTAATCGTTCACACAGGTCAGCTTACGGTCTTACAAACGCCTCTGATGGACCATGGAAGGCCGCTGGTAAAGTACCCAAGACAGGCGCGGCTCACAACGAAAGTCGCCTTCGTGGAATCATACTTGTACGGCAATATAAGCTCTATTCCCTCTCAGCCATTAACCCCCTAAACAATAAAATTCACAAGACACATCAAAACATCCCCATAGTATCAACCACCCCTTCCTCGCCTTACACGGATATAATCCTGCCTTAAACCTAGACTATTTCCAGGTTCCATTCAAGTTATTCCCCGGAGCTCCTCCCCAAAAAGGCCATTCGTACCTCGCCTACTCCCCAGGCCTGAAACACAAACAAGCCCCACCCACTATATCCCCCAATCCTTTCGCACCCACTATATCCCCAATCCTTTCGCAGCCCGCCAACTTCCCACTTCCCACTCCCAAGCCGAAATCCTTCCAAGTTCACACCCAAAACCGGTACAAGGATCGCCCCACACGCAGTACCGAGATAGCCCTACACACCGACAACCCACCCCCTCGGGCGCCATTGCCTTTAGTACCATCCGATTGTATCAACAGCCGATGCCAAGACGGAGCATCGATCGAGATCCAGATTTTTTTTTTGACAAGCATTCCCGCCGTTCGAGAATCCTTCTTGTTTTCGACGGCTTGCTGCGCCACATCCGGCGCAACGTCAGGACAAAAGGACTGAGGGGTTGCGGCATTGACTGCCGGGTGAGGAGGTATTGGCAATTTATGATGGTATGAGACCGCTCCTCTGGGATTCGGAACCAAATGAACGGCATGATGCGCGGCGACGTTGACCGGGAGGATTGCTGTCGAGCGGTTGATGATGGGATTCTGCCTTTCCAGGCAAACACGGCCGAGTTACGAGATGCGATGAACGCACAGCCAATCGAGGTAAGGTACTCAAATGTGGATCGAAACTCAAGCTTCATCACTCAAGTCCAACTTGTATAAAAAGGGGGCAGTCATTCCATCACCAACACAAACAATCTCATCTTCCCATCATCAGCTCTCACATCTGCTTCACCCATCAAAACACCAACCACCTGCCACCACCTACACCACCGCCCAAAATGCGCTTCACCCTCGCCCTCCTCGCCACGAGCCTCTCCCTCGTCCTCGCCAGCCCCGTCGCCCCCGTCGGCGCCCTCGAAGCCCGTGAAGACGCCTCCCTCGTCGAGGCCAGACAGATTGGCCGATGCCCCTGCGCTCCCGGCCTCTGCTGCTCGCAATGGGGCTACTGCGGAACGGGACCCGAGTACTGTATGCGACCCCTGCAAAAAACAACAGTCTCTCGGCTGGACGCCAGGCTGATACATTTTAATCCAGGCGGAACAAACTCGACAAGGGTTGCCGTGAGGGAGCCGGTGGCCGTTGAGACGGCTCTTCCCGTTGCTGAGGGTCCTACCCTTGAGCATCGCCAGCTCGGAGCTTGCCCGTGTGCCCGTGGTCTTTGCTGCTCTCAGTGGGGATACTGCGGAACTGGACCAGAATATTGTACGTCCACCTTCACTCCTCTCGCTGTCTGACCGGAAGATGTTGACATATTCTCGATCCAGGCGGAGGACAGTCGACAAAGCTCCCCCTTGCCGCGAGAGAGCCGGTGGCCGTCCAGACCGCTGTCCCTGTTGCGGAGGGCCCGACTCTTGAGCACCGCCAACTCGGAGCCTGCCCCTGTGCCCGTGGCCTTTGCTGCTCGCAGTGGGGATATTGCGGAACTGGGCCTGAGTACTGTGAGACGCCCTGAAGATATTGACACCCTGTTGGATGGTAATTGACACACATGATGCAGGCGGAGGACAATCGACCAAGCTCCCCTTTGCCGGAAGGGAAGCCGCTGCCGTCGAGACCGCCGTGCCAGTCGCTTGAAAGTTGACGCGCCGGTTATCGGGGATGAAACCTTGAACGTAAAAGGAGGTGACATAACCCAAGTCTGACGGGTAGAAACGGCTAAACATCTTCCCAATGCTCTATCTCGCTGTGCTCGTTGAAATATAGACCGCATCCATTGGCAAAATTGACCTTTTCTCTTTCCTAGTGCGCGACCTAATACTTCGTCAGAGGCCTTACATAGAGCCCGTCGTTGCGAAGAGAAGGGGTAACCCACCGTATTGTCTCGCAAAATTGGCCGTTACCCTTGCCCCATTCATGTCCCTGGAGACTTCGTTAGCGGCCCCACGCGAAGAGCCATCAACCATTCCTCGTCCAGTGTTCATCCCATCCTTATCCAAGCTCCCCAGACACCACTAAGCTACTCGGGAAGAAAACCCCAAATCCACTTCCGCGTGCGTTCCGAAAAGCAGCGATGTTTGCTCAACTGCGCTCGAAATCCTCCAGGGGGCGTTCCCATCCAGTGATATCGACGCCCCCAGCCTTCCTCCGCCCTCCCTTTTCGACCATTGGCGTGAAAATCTATCCCATATAGAGCCCGGCTTGGGGTTCCGACCGGAAAACTTGACCGCGCCCGCAAGAGCCTCTTCGTACAGCTCGCTGTAGTCGGACGCAGCCAGGATGCTGTCCAGCTCCCGGACCATTTCCAATACCTTGAAAGTGGTGTCCTGCTGCCGGTCATTCTGCCTTGTCGTAAAGGCCCGCCACGCAGCGTGCAAAAGCCGCACAAGCACGTCGATGGTGCCCAAGTCAGCAAATAGCCCATCAAAGGTTTTGAGAACCAAGAGAGCCATCTCCAGCAGCTCAGCAAGGTCAGAAGCGTCAGGGCCGGGTGAAAGCTTTCCAACCAGCCCAGAAGGCTTGAGTCGCTCGCGGGCATACACTGTATATCTTTGTAGGCCGCTCTTCCTAGCTTCCGAAAACTGCAATGTTCTCACAATGGCCTCTTGTACTTGACGATTGTGTCCTTCCAGAAAGATGTCGAGCAGAAAGTCGCCAGAAACCTTGTCGCAAAGGTCCTCCTCCTCAAGTCGAGGGTACAGGTTTGCTTTTGGGTTGCGTAAAACGCACCATAGCAGAAATGTGTCACTCGCAGTTAGTTTTTTGGACTTGACAATCCGATCCGTGAGTGCGGTGATCGCTTCGTTCTTCTCAGTCGGGGATGGGAACGGGGCAGAGATATTCAGGCTCCAGTGGGCTTGAAGGGTATGCTGAAACTCCGGAAGCTTGATCTCGTATACCGCCTTTCCGTCTGTGGAGTTGCTAAAGAGTTTGCAGTATTAGAGCACCTTGTAAACTCGGAAACTAACTCCGTCTATCTCCGACTATGTGCGGAGTTGAGCATCAAGGAGGCTTGGTTGGATCCACTTCAGCTCTGACAGGAGGGAGTCCAACATGGCCAACTTTGGGTCAAAGTCGTCCCATGCCGTCAACCGCGTCAGCCTTTTCCACACGGGGCCCAGGGTCAAAAATTCATATACCGTCCGGTGAAGCAAGCGAATCTGCCCCCTGTCTGCGGTTCGGCAACCCTTGGTCCAGATTTCGAGGAGCCCGAAGCACCGGCTGTTGAGTATCCCCTCTAAATCATGGCAACGCCATTCCACGTCCTCGAGTGAGGTCGGCTCTCTCGGTGTTTCCGCGTCTTGCGCATGTACTGTCCTGTTGACAAACCACAGTTGCAAGGCGTTCAGCTCGCACTTCATCCCAACCCCGAGGACGGCCATCTGGAGAAACATTGATCCAAGTGGGCGATGGTGTTCCGGGACAAGGCTCAAAAGATGTTCGTAAAGCCTTTCGAAATCCAACGGCAGTCGCCCTATTTCTCGGTCGATTTCCTCGGTGCTGTCGTGGTTCTGCAGGCACGAGATGATCCGCCTCACGACGAGGCGAACCCAGAGGAACACGCCGGCCGATTTGGTGGAAATCTCTCTGACGAGCCTGGCCGTCAGCCCCGGCTCGCCGATCTCCCTGCTCTTCATCGGCCCCGAGGAACCTAGGGTGTCTCGGACGTAGTGGAGGATGTCCTTTGCGATGAGGTCTTGGAGGCGTAGCTTCGGGTAGTGAGAGAAGTTTCCGACGCAGGCAGGAATGGGTCTACTCGAAACTAGGATCTTGACGAGCTCAGAGGATGCACTGTCGGCAATCAGGTGATAGATCTCGCTCTGGTTGCCAGTGTACTCATCCAAACCGTCCACGAAGAAAAAGACCCTGAGAGTTTTCGGCGCGGACCTCATGAGTCTTGAGAAACCTGCCCTGAGCTCGGCCTCGGTGAATTTGGCGAGTGACTGCGGCGTGGCTGACCCAGCCGATAGGAGTCGGGAAAGCTCTGGAAAGGCCACGGAGCAGAGGCTCGGGTGGACCGAAAGGACGCGGTAGAGGAGGCTCCGAAGTAGGCCCGCCAGGCTATTCTGAATGTCGGACCCTGCATACCAAAAGTAGAAAGATCCGACGATCAACTGTCGCCGGCTCTCAGTTGTCTGTTTAGCATAGAGAACATCGTCCGAATATCCTTCGTAGGCCGTCCCCTCGTCAGCCTAGGCCCGCAAACATCGGACCGTCTCTTCATGGCCCTCGAGGTATTTCATTAGCGTCGATTTGCTCGAGCCTGGTTTCCCAAAAAGCCAGTAGCAGCCGCGTCCATGGCGTAACCAGTCCGCCAGATCGTCCCAAGAATGCTTGCGTGGAAGTTGTTGTTCCCAAATCCAGGAAAAAGTTTCGTTGTGGGATGTTGAGATCGCCTCTCGTCTATCTGACATACCGCGAAACAGGAGCGCGTCGCAAATTGCCTGGTGCGCTTCGCTTGCTGACAGCCCAGGTGTAGAAGCCTGAGCACTGACGAGAGGGTCCGTTGAGGGCTGCGATGCGTTGCGATGGCTAACCTTAGGCGAGAAGGAGTCGGACACGCCTTGGGATAGCAGATCGTTAATGAAGGCGGCTTCGCGACGGTCCAGCTTGGCGATGACAGCGGTCAACATCTCAACGATCTGCTTATTCCCATCTTCAAGTCGTTCCATCGAATGCCCCTGCAGACGGAGCTGGCTGTGAGCCACAGCAAGAAGGTCCAGCGTCAGTCGACTCCTGCAGTCAGCGATGCGTTTCGTTTCATCTTCGACCTTCTTGTTGCTCCAGATGGAGCCCAAGGCAATGCGGTAGGTTTCCCATTTCTGCGAGGGTGAATTAGCCCGCAGATGAAGGAAGGCGTCTTCAACTTCTCTCGAGATGCTTTGACATTCGGTGGCCAGCGCGTAGAGCCGCTGTTCCTCAACGCCGAGGGTGGACGCATCGATGGAGTTGAGCGATCCGGCGACCGCTGCTGATCTCTGTCCAAGCTCTTTTGCCGCTTCGTCGAGCTTGGCCACGCGCACTGCAGAGCCTGACTGCGCGATATCTCTGGATGCTTTGAACAGCTTGGATGCGAGGTCAAGAAACTGCCCCACGGCGGCGGCGATGCTGAGAGCTGCGAGCGATTCCATCAAGCCGTCGTAAACGTAGGCACGATGGAGAGTTGGGGAATTGATCAGGCCATAAATGTTGGGACGAAATCCTTTGGAGGCAAAAACTTGAGCGGACAGGAAGGTGCTCAGCAGGTCATGCAATGCCCCTCCCCCACTTTCCCCCATCTTTTGATGTTTTGGGCCGTGAGAGCCCTCTAGGCTGCCTCGACGAGCTGCAAGAACCATTCTCATTCGACAACAGGTGCTGTGACCGGGTTTCAGAATTGGCGTCTGGATTTGGCTTCCCACGGCTTTCTCGAGACATCATCATCTCTATTACCCTCGACCCAAGAGCTAGCCAAAAGTCTAGTCCGCATTCTCATTAGTACTATTTCTACAACCGTTTTCCACCTCCTTCACTTGGACATTGATCTTTCGAAGTGCCGCGTTCGCAGTATTCGATTTTTCCCCGTCTGCCGTGCTTCACCCAAGCCACTGCAGGGCATCCCCTTCGCCCCAACCGCCGTTTATCCATCTCATAGTCTGCTTGCAGACCATGAGCTTCCCATCACACACATTACTCCTTCTTCGACACCGGGAAAGTCGCCTTGCCCGCAGCCTTCGCCTTAGCCAGAGCACCATGGAGGCCGAACTGCGAGATGAAGCCGTCGGCACGGTGGGTGGCGTTCAGATTCTTGACAACAACCATCTGGTAGCAAGTGGCGCTGCCCTGGCGGGAGGCAATGGTCGACCAAGCGAGGAAGAGCTCCCAGATGCGGTACCAGCGCTGACCGTACTTTTGCTTGATGGTGTCGGCGTTGCCGAGCCAGTTGCGGTACCAGCGCCAGAGGGTGCCGGAGTAGTGGACGCCAACAGTGTCGATGCTGAGAAATGTTAGTTTGGTTCAGGGCTCGTTGAAGGGAGAAGTCCATACCTCTTGATTTCCCAGCCACCGCTCTCGAGGCAGCTGACGTAGTTGGCCAGAGGAGTCGAGGCATCCGCACCAGGGAAGATGTACTTGTTCAGGAAGGTGCCCCAGATGAAGTCCTCGTATTGCCACGCCCTGCGCAGACCGGAGAGCTGAACGTACATGATACCGTCGTCCTCGAGCATGTCGTAGCATTGGCGGAAGAAGCTCGTCAGCTTGCGAATGCCGACGTGCTCGCCCATCTCGAGCTGCGAAATCTTGTTGAACTTGCGATCCGCGGGAATCAGGCGGTAGTCCATAACTTCCAGCTTGCTCTGACTCTCAGGGATACCCGCGCGGCGGAGACCATCGTTGCCCCACGCAGCCTGGTTGGGCGCAAGAGTGACACCGGTGACGTGAGCGCCGTAGTTGGTGCTGGCGAAGCGGGCAAGGGTTCCCCATCCGCAGCCGATATCGAGCATCCTCTCGCCCTCCTTCAGCTGGAGCTTCTCGCAGACGATGGCCATCTTGTTGTCCTGCATCTCCTCGAGCGTCTCCTCACGGTCGAGGTCCGAAAAGATGCCGCTGGTGTAGACCATGCGGGGGCCGAGGAACCACGAGTAGTGATCGTTGCCGGTGTCGTAGGTAGGGCGGATCTGCTCCTCATCCTGGTGACGCGAGTGCTTGAACAGCACATCGATGAAGAAGGTGAAGAGGATGAACTGGAACACGGGCCAGGTGAAGGAAAAGTTGGCCCAGTCGTGGCGGTACTCCATCACTTCGAGGCAGTCGCCGTTGAACTCGACATCGCCGTCAAAGTACATCTCGTAGAAGGTCTTCATGGGGATCTTGTTGCGACCGCTCCAGCGGCGGCGGTCCTCCTCCTTCTTGAAGGTGATGTACTCCTCGACATTGCGGCCGGGGAGCTTGGCCTTGTCGTTGATGCGGGGGGAGAAGGTCGAGGCGACATACCAGTAGGCGACCAGGATGGGGAAGAAGAAGAGAACGATGAAGAAGATGCTGGTCTTGAAGCCTCCGCCCAAGGTGCGGGCGATGTAGGCAGGAACACCCAGGGAAAGGCCGATGAGGATGTAGTTGGAGAAGGATTCATTGCCAGGACCCTCTGCAGGCAGCGGAGGATTGTGAATGGTGGGGTACTTGGAGGTGTCAGCAAATTTGAGATTTGGAGTCGGGGTCAATTGAGTTTGAGCGGGAGTGGCGGCCCCCAATTGAGGGCGTGAGGGGATTGGGGAAGGGGCTCACCTTGGTGGTCGCGACGCCGCAGCTCTCGGCCGTTGCAAACTTTGCCGGTGGTTGCGGTGGCGTCTTGATAAAGGTGATGTCGCCCTCGAGCTCCTCACCCTGTTTGGGTGCCATGATGACGGTGATTGCGCGTGCAGCAACCCTTCAGCTCTTGGTTCCGGGGAATCGGCGTGATGTCGATGTCGGAGCGGTGTGCTGGCTTTTTGAGGTTTTCGAGATGAATTGTGGACACGGGGTGGAGAATCGCGCCTGTTTCACCGCGCCGATAAGCACTGATAAGGAAAAAAGGAGGTCGGGGCCCGCGGAAACTGCCCCGTGCCGTCCATTCCTACGCCGACAAAAAACCTGCCAAGCCTTTCTGCGGGGCCAATCTCAACAAAAATTGGAGATTGCTCCCGCATTTTTGCACGTGTGAGCCGAACTTCACTTGCGACGAGTTCATCAACAACCACCATGGACGATACAGAGGATAGCAGATGTCCAGAGTGGTGGCCATAGCTCCAAATACCTTCTCGCCTCGATCCGAACATGCCGGACACAACGCAGTCAACGCCCCACATTCGTGCCAACGATCTGGTGGAGTGATCCTGGGTCAATCGTGGGCCCACATGCCAACCAAGCACCTTGTCGCCGCCAAACGGAACCACCCGCTCTGCCGGCATTTTGTCTTCGGCAAACGATTGCCTGAGCGAGCGCAAAGGCTTAGCACCGCGCCGCACCCTTATTTCCCAGAATCCATCTCGACACAGTGTTGACCTTGGAGCGCCAGAGAGCAGAGGCTCAACTTGTCTCTAGCTGGCGATAGTCACAAGTGATGATACGCAGATTTTTATTTATCGACTGATCTTGGCCGCCATGTGACCAAAATGAACACAATGTGAAAAACACACACGCCACAAGCCCCCAGCCGGCAAAGCAAAAGGGGTATCAAGGAGAAAAACAGAGAAAGTCAAATCCGAGTCCTCATCGCCAGGTGGCTTATTTATACTTTTGGGCTTTTCGACGGCGTCAACCTTAATGAAGGCCAACGATTACTCCCAAAATATAAAACCACCTCTCTACCGTCGCCTTTGTTCTCTTCCTCTTTTAGCCCGGTTTTCCGCGAGGAACCTCTCATGTTGCACGGGTGAGGTGTCTTCAATACCTACGTAAACTAACATCGAGATCCGAAGCCGCATGAAAGTTTGGTCCCTTGCGCCACCGTCCCGAGCAAGGTTAACTCCCAAAGCCTCGGTGTCTGCATTTCATCCGAGAGTAAACTCAGTGAGAAGCAAAAATTCGACAAAAATATAACACAGAACTCTCCATCCTTACCCAAAGACTCGGGATGCGACCACAACCAACGACTCGGATCCAACCCTCCACCACTGCAAGCCCATTCAGACCATGATTATACCATCAGTCATAACGCCCGCACCAGCGGCAATCACCCCCATCACGCCGCCTCTAGGGTGTTTTGCCGAGCTGCTCTGGGCAGACTCTCGAACCGGGGCGACATGGGCCTGCGTCCCAAGCGGCTCCGTATACGAACAACCCTCTGCTACGGGCGACTCGGAACCCCTTTGCACCAGCCTTGTTGGCTCCATCTACCCAGAAGCCACGGCGCTGCAAATCCTCCAACCTCAAGCCATACAAGTCACGGTCGATACCCAGAGAGTGGCTCCCCGTTCAGCAGACGAGATCAAAGAAGAGCGGAGCAACAAGCCTAAATGGTGGCATATACTCATCTTGGTTATCGCATTTTTCATCGCCCTGGCCGGATGCATTGCCAAGGAACGCACCGTGAAGACGCCAGGAAGTGCGGCACCTGTCAATGTGGGCACCAGTGGTGCCAGGAACAGGAACCCCAACACGCGCCATCCCAACCAAAACGCTGCAACGATCACAGATAGTCCCGAGGAGCCCGCCGTGGGTGCATCCAAGGCATACCAAGCAACGCACCCTCTGGATGAGATTTCGGTATACCCTCAACTTCCTCCGCCTGCATACACGCCGCGTGCCTGAACGCACGGGTGGAGGGAGCCTCTGTCTATCTTCATGTCTCCATTTTGAGGTGGAGGCTCCGATTTGATGAGCCATTGGAGATTCCGGGCGAGACAACAATGAGCCATGCACCCTGTCTGACACAGAATGGAGGTTTGCATCCAGCACCGGATTCAATGGACTGGGTGACGCGCCAAACGGTTCTGGGTTTGGTGAACGTGATGGAAACTGGGGCATTCACATCACCTAAATGAATTGGGGAGGACTGAAGAGAGGCCTAGGAAAAATGATTACTATTGTCAAGCTGTCAAACGACATGTGCTCTCGACTGTGTAAGACAATAAATCACCGTTGACAAAGTCTTGTTTCCATAGCTGCTTTCTTTGTGAAATGTTACACGACAGCCCCTGACACCATGATTCACCCCAACAATACTCCTTCAGTTCCTTCACCCTCCCACAAATTGACATCTGACATTCACAATGCGACCCTGCAAGTCTCACCTCACCACATCCCACACAAAGCACACTTCTTCCCAAACCAAGACACACACCTCGAATCTTCCCCTACCCTCCATCTGCAACCCCGACATACAACCACCCCATCAACCCGATCTACCACCTTCCCATCCTGCATAACACGCCAAAACTCCTCCTCCATCAACCCCACAAGTCACGACTCACCTGCATCCTCCCAGTGCCAAACCTCCGGGCCATCACTTAACCTACAAAAAATGGGCCAATCCTGCTGCCCCGCCACAGGCTCCCGCCACGCCCAACGCCCCAGCGACTCCTCCTCATCCTACTACGAGATCGAACTCCGACCTGTGCGTCCTTATCAGCCAAGTAGCAACCACTCCGAGTATCATCGGAACGGGATACCGAGTGAGTATGTCAAGGCTCCGAAGAGGGTATGTTTCCCTTCTGGATCACGGGCCCCAGGTTATCGTTGCTGAGGTGCAGGGAGCGAGATCTGATCTGACTTTTAATGGATGGTGTAGGGGAGGAAACGGCATCGGTCTCGGCCTTCGGGCGGGAGGAGGAGTGGAGAGCCGAGGGTGTTGCATGCTTCGCCGGATAGGTCACCTCGTACGTCATCTTCTTCGTCTTCATCTGATTCGTGTTCGAGTGGGGAGAGTGTTGCTGAACGGGAAGGTGGTAGATTGGGTTCAGTACTGATAGAAGAGAGGGCTCGGGATACCGCCGGTGGAGAGCGACGACCTGGGGGGATTCCAAATGATTTGGGTACCATTTGGGAGGAGAATGAGATCCTGAATGTCAATGGGTGACTCGGACAAAAAGGAGGGAGCAAATGAGGTTGTCGTTGCTGTTGAGCCGGCGTCCTTCGTGGAAGTCAAGACGTAGGGGTATGGACAGCCTCGGAAGCGTCATGCTGGCGAGAGGGCTGCAGAGTCGAGGAGCAGGCAAAAGGGGGGGGTGAGAGAACGAGGCTCGTGGAGCTGACCACGTCGTATGCAGGCGCGAAACTTGATGTTGTCACGGATGTCAAGCGCTCGGGCTCAGCTAGAAGGGAGAAGCCGTGAAGGTCAAAACGGACCACGGGGGGGTGGCCGCGTCTACCGCAGACTACATCCCGGACTCTTCCCCAAGCCGGGCTTGGTTTTGGTAGAATCATTCTCTGCATCTCAATAGCCGTCTTCCATCAAGCTATGACAATTCTGAGCACTCAAGCCATATTGCCGGTGCTCCCTCCCGTGACGGCATGTACTCTAGTCAACACCAACAGAAAGCACCCCGTCCTCCCAAAAACAATACTGCGTATCTTCATATGACTTGGCCAGAGATCCACCTCACAGTCGACGCCAAACTTGAGCTGCTCATCCGTCAGGGGCTCCGAGTTCTCGTTCTCGTCATCTCCAGATCAACAACCATAACCCTGCCATCAGCGAGATGGAAGTTATCCAATTTCGCGTCGTCTTGCAATACCCCAAAGCGCGCCATCGCGGTGAGTGCCTGGCAGACCAGGAGCCGAAACTCGTCCAGCTCCAACATGCCCCCGTTCGGCGCGGCCAAGCAGACGTCCCCGACGTCCGACAGGAGAAGCGCCGGTATCCCCTCGTAGCGCAACTCGCCGAAGAGTCTTGGAACGACTGCTCCCTGCAACGGACGCAATTTCGCGTAAGCCCCCTTCTCGGCTTCAAACTTGTCTTCCCAGTTCTTCTTTTGCTTTTTGAGGATGAGCCGCGGGGGAAGGGTCCACTCGGGAAACAGCGAGCCAAGCTTGCACCAAGCCCGCACCGCGGCTGGGAGGTAACCAAAAACGGCCGTCAGAAATGATTGTAGGTAACTTGTCTGCAGTTGAAGACGGAAGACATTCGCGTGCACGCCGTTAACCGGTATGGCGGTCGCGGTGATGAAGCGCGTCCGAAAGCAAAATTGCTTCAACGTTTTCTGTGTCAGTCTCTCGTGCCTTGCTCGAAAAGGACAAGGGAGAAAGGAGAAGTAGAACGGGGGAGAGGAGACATGGAAGGGCAGCACATACGACTGTCTTTGCAGGCCATTTGTTGACCGGAAAATTTGGCCCTGGTCTGAGGCGCCCTGGAGGCCGGCGAAGTTTTGGGGGAGGCTGGGCGCGGCCGCCGAGCTTCGGTCCTTGCCGTTGCGATCCCCGAGGGGCGTCATCGACGAAGATTAAAGGTTGATTTTCCATACCAAACGGGCGAAATTATGAAGCATCAGCTGCGGATATGGGGTGTCCCTTGACAGCTCAAGACTTGTGTTGAGCCCAAACCAACGCGGTTGAGCGTCGGTGTCTCCGAGGTGGTTGAAGTGGGGTTAGTCAGCTGTGGTTGGCGAATCACATCCCCCATTGTGGACATGGTCCATGACATATTCCCCGGGAGACTGACCGCGGCCTGTGGAAGTATGAGGCATAGCCCCCCAATTCCATTTGTATGTGAGAGTAACATGATCTTTATCTGCACATCAACGACGCCACTTTGTCTTTCCAAGTTACCCGTCTCCAACCCCCACCCCACTGTGTCCCATCTAATTAGTAGTAAAGTTCAACGGCCCCGCCCAGATCCTCAACCTCTTCCCCCAAACCTGCAACACCACAATCAACAGCACGGCCGCCGCACACACCGCCCCCTGGATGCCAAAGCTCAACTTGGTACCCTGCGCATCTGCCCACCGCACCTGGAAGTAGCTCACAATGAAGCCACCCACCGTTCTCGAGAAGTTCAACCACGCACACACTTCACCTGATGCTTCGGGATACGCATCAAGACAGTACGAGTTCAGCGCAACCGTGGTGATCATCATACCAAAGACGTACAGACCCCACACCACGGCAGCAGCCATGTAGTGCCATGCATCTTCCATGGCTTGCCCAAACAGAACGAGTCCGACGATGACGAGCGGCAGGGCGAGGTAGATGACGCGAAGGCGGACTTCCGGCTCAAAATGACCCTTGTGGGTGCGGATGTAGTAGTTCGCAAAGGCATCGTGGACCCAGTGGCCGATGACTTCTCCGAGGATGACAGCGACGATGGGCGTGAAGTAAAAGAAGCCGATCTGCTTCGGGCCAAAGCCGTACAGGGGCGTGACGAAGATGGACAGGGTGGTGTTGATGCCGACGGCCCAGGCAAAGGTAAAGGCGTAGAAGAAGCACGAGATGAGGATGATGGGTTTGATCAGCACGCTGACGGTGCGCCAGCAGGCCTGGCCGAACGTGTTGCGCAGATGGCGAGACTTGTACTGCGCCATGCCGATGAGACGGCCGATACGGCTTCCGCGAGCCGGCTGGTCTGCGACAGGGATGGAACGGTCGTAGTATGTTTCCTGGAGCCAACCGACGACGAGGAAGACGGCGACGACGTTCATGGCGAAGTAAACCCAGAAGGGGATGGGCCACTTTTGGGTATCAAGCATGAAGGCCGTGAGAAGAGGTCCGGCATAAGGCGAGATGATGATGAAAGAGGACCAGATGTTGATCTTGCGTGCGCGCTCGTGGAAGAAGAAGATGTCCTGGATGAACATGAGGCCGCCGGCTTGGGAGACGGTCGAGAAGAAGCCGTTGAGGATGCGCGCGGCGGTGAAAGAGTCGAGGCTTGTGGCAGCTGCACACCATGCGGCGGTTGCGGTCGAGGCGAGGAGGAACCAGAAGACGATGGGCATGCGGCCAAAGTAGGCGCTGAGGAGGACGACTGGATGCGTTAGGGGGCATTCCGCGTGGGAAGAGAGGGAGCCTGAGACATACCGACAACACCACCAGCGCCGAGCATAAAGACGTTGCCAGCCTGGGAGTGATTGACCGTGTCCGGAGTCGTGTTCCATTCGCTGGAATCGAGTCAGCTCAGTCCTTCACGTTTCTCTGGGGCAATGGGGGGAATTTACACAGCCTGTGGGATCAGGGTCACCGCGCCCGTTGCGCTGCCATAATCAGGAAGGAATGAAGCCCACGAGATGATGAACAGGATGAGATGCTTCTTCCCCCACGACCAATTGAGCGGGTCGTTTGGATCGTCGCTTGGCTGAGGAATGAGACGGGTGTGCCCGTCCTTGGCGACCTTGACGCCCGTCTCACTGCCCGCAGCTTCGGTGTCGACGTCGACAACGTAACCGTCCGAGTCTTGCTCGTGGAGCTGCTTTGCTTTGGCGGCAGCTTTGGCGGCAGTTGTATCCTCTTGCTTTTCCGTGACACCGTTGCTGGGGACCTCTTCGGCCTTCACGCCGTTGGTCGGCTCGGTCTTCTCGCTCATGGCAGCGGAATCTGTCCCAAAACGTCAAGTCTGGGAAGGGAGTGTGAGGGGAAAGTGGGTACGACGATCTTCCCACATCGACGGAACGGAGGAAGGAGCGGCCCTGCTTTAATACCAGCTGCCGTGAGCTCCCCTCAACCTGGGAGCTCCCCTCAGGGTCCCTCAAAGCATGCGACATTGCCCATGCTCACCCAGACGCCCATGCTTTCGCCAGCGATATCCTCGTCGATGCTACTAATCTGCCGCCCGAGGTGTGTTACACCGCAGGGACGTCAGCGGTCGGATAAATGGACGTCTGTGTTCTCGAAGCCCTCTTCTCCCAAGAAGAGACGCGACACACGCGGATCACACACCGCATCGCATCCTGTGCCACGCAAAAAAGGTGACCAAGAGAGATGCAGTCCCTCGAAACAAATCCCCAGCATCCACGCGCTCCAATCCCCAGCCAAGCCCATCGGTCAGTCTGTTTCCTTCCTCCAAACCGTGGTACGACCACTCACCGAGCATCCCAACGTCGCATCGCAGCCCGCACGGCGCCAAAACATTGGACGGGCCCATCGCTGCTGGCCCCATTCCAGACCCTTCGTGCCGAGTCCCGCTTTTTTTGCCCTTCACGGGAGTCTTACCCACATCTTAGCAAGCTTCAAGCTTCGCAACTTTGCAACTGCCGAACGTCCCCGGATCCCCTGCACCTCATCCCGACCAATAACGGAGAAATCGCCGATGTCTGCTCACGCTCCCATTCCCAATGCATCCCTCCTCGCTCAATGCCAACCAAACCATCCATTCTGCCGAATTTTCTTTGATCTGTCGCCTGCAGTGGAATGTAGCAATATTGCCCCGCTAGCGGCATCGCAAACCCTCCAAATCTGCTGTGCAACATCACAACTCACTCCATCCCCAAAAGATGCCCCGGCCCCGCCCCGGCACCCACATCCCGCTCGCGGCCGGGGCGGCGCGGCTCGGAATCTCCCCGAGGCTCAAGCGCATCCCATCGCACCACACGAGAAAACGTGAAACCGCACGCACCACGGAAAAATCTCCGCACAGATCGCTGCTGCGGCGTGTCTCCAAATTACAACCACAACCAGACAATCGCAACAACCGGAGCGCCGCATCCTTCCAGCGCCACAAACCCACATCCCACCTCTCTCCCACGGTCCATTCCACACATCCCGCTTCTCCCCCATGCAGCAGCACAACACGCACGCAAAAGCGGCTACGCTATCCACTGGTGCGACACTAATTCCATCACCGTCCACACGGGCAGTCAAGCTGTCCTCCCACCCCAGGTCATCATTACCTCCCAACATGCAAGGTGCTTGCATCCCTGCAACTCGTTATTACCCTTAGCAATATTTTACGAACAACAACAACAAACCAACCCCGTTGGGACATACAACTTGAAGGACAGGTTCCACCGCGGTGTCGCATTGCAGTCTTACCTTAGATGCTGTGCCAAATTCTTCAGGTTGATTCTGCTCGGACCTCAACTTGAAGTCGACGGCCCGCTGCTACCCGACTTCCAGTCCGCGCGCAAAAGCACCTAGGTAGACGGCAGAGTCCCAAAATGGGCATCTGTCTTGTTGCCGCCAACAGACATCGCTACCATGGCCTGTCCATCTCCTGACGACGCGCTCATGCTGAACATTTTGCTAGTAGGCGCGTCCCAGTGCCCACGTGGCCGACAGTTCGGAAACCACCGCGCAATTGCAGTGAGCATGGGAGCGCAAGCCGGCATTCATGCTCACGGCGGGATCGAGGGGAAGCTGTCGCGACATGACCCATGCAGCCAGGCCAACGGTAATGGAACGACGTCGCACCACAGTCGCCGCGAGTCTGCCGTGAGCGGCCTCAATAGGTATCTTTCTGTATCGATAGGACAGATGGGGGAGGACAGTCCGGGAAGAGCCAAAGCGTCGAAGGCAGCCGTGCGACGGGTGCAGCTTGAAGGCCCAGTTCCAGAAGGCTCCATGTCCTGCGACAGTGGGTGTGGTTTGCTCTTGCCTCGTTTGCAAAATCGTTTGAGATGATCCTTGCGGGATGTGTCGATCCAAGACCCAATGGCTTGGAAATGACGTCTGCTGGTTGTCTGGCCGACGCTCTTGTTGAACGAGCTGTTGTCGTTCCTGTGGTTGTTGATCATCCTGACGTTCCGGCCTCTGACCGTGTCACCGACGTCTTCATTCTGGAAGGGGAAAAAAGGAGATGCCAAGGACCGGACTGGAGGAGCTTGGATTCATTCTTCACGCAAGCACTGATGCACCATAGCACGAGAGATGGAATTGAAAGATGTGGATTCATGATTGACTCGTACCACTGTCTGCTTGAGAGCTACCTTCAACTGGTTCCCAATCCGAAGAAACCATCTATTTCTTCATGCCCATGGTATCCTTCATGGAATCCATCTTCTTGCCCATACTCTCCTTCATGCCCTCGGCTTTGGACGACATGTTGGAGCTCGACGTGCCGCTGCTCTTGCTCTCCAAGCCGCGGCCCTTGCTGCTCTTCTTGGACTTGCTCATGGGGTCGTCCTCGTGCATGCCCGTCTGCGGGAAGCGACACGTCAGCATGGTTCCGACAACGGAGACAAGATGGGGAAGGAAACGAACATGAGCCTCCGACTCGGCGCGGTCAATGAGGTCGTGGGCCTCCTCGGCAACCTCGTTGCTGTATCCCGGGCTGCCGGGGACCTCTTGGAGGTACTCTTTGCTGGTGCCTTCTTTTATGGTGAAGCTCATGGTTGCGATTGGATCGTGGTGTGATGTAGAAGGATGTTGTCGACAAGATAGCAACCGATCCAGTGCAATACCTGGAAAGAGAGATGGAAAAGAGGAAGTCGTCAGCAGGAGAACAAAGGGGCGACACGCCGTGTTATATTGCCCTTTGGCAATTGGACGTGTGTCGTCATTTTGACGCCTTTTGGAGATGCGAATGTGGTGATGTGCACGTCATTGCCATGTGTGGGAGGTGCGGGTTGGATCGATGAGCTCTTGGAGCGACAAAGGCATTATGTCACAGAACCCGACCCCGCATCGATGGAAGGAAATCGTCATGGCGGTCGAGTGCGTCGCACGCCGTTTGCGTCAGCGTTGGAAATCCACTTGGGAAGGGTCCTGTATTATTCCAAAGAAATTGGCTTTTACTCGGAGACCGTGCACGTATCACTGAGTTGATCAAAGGCATTACGCAACACCGTAGAGTAGCCTGTGTTAGCTGCGCAGAGGCTTACCGTATTATTCCAAGGAATTGGCTTTTACTTGGAAACTGTGCACGCATCACTGGGTTTATCAAAGGCCTTACGCAAAGCCATTAAGCGCTCCTTGCACGCTAAATAAGGTATAGGCTATATCTGGTAGGGCTTTTATATTACTAAAATAAGCCTCTGCGTAGCTAACACAGGCCATCCTACGGTGTTGTGTAATACCTGTGATAGGGCTATCAAGGCGTGAAGATGGGCCTCTGCGCAGCTAATACAGGCCACCCTACAGTATTATGTATGCCTTTGATAAACCCATCAAGGCGTGTATAGTCTCTGAATAAACGCTAATTTTGTGGAATGATACGGTATTTTGGTAACATAAAGGCCTTACCAGATATAACCTATCGCGTATTTATCGTGCGAGGAGCGCTCAATGCCTTTGCGTAAGACCTTTGATAAACTCATCAAGGCGTGTACGGTTCCTGAGTATCGGTTAATTTTGTGGAATAATACGGTAGTTTGGGTCCGTTGGGGGGCCGAGAAAAGCTCTTGGCAGGGAGGTGCAATCGATAAAAAGGGGGTGTTTGTTTTCGTTGGCAGGCATGGGTCCGGGCAACGGGCAACCACTTCCTGAAGTCAAGAGCGAAACAAAAAGTGGGCCACACGGGCGCCATTTAAAAAGCAGCTCTCAGTCGCTGGCTTTTTCCCACTGTTACATTCCGCAGCTCCATCAATTCTATAGCTTTTTTGATCATCACTTCTATCAACATGGACCCGAACATGGACTTGGGCTTGCTCCCCCCCGACGATATCGAACGAATACGGTTGCTGATACTCGACCCACCCACCCCTGGCGCCGGCGAAGATAACCTGCGTGGCACATTTACCGGCTACAACAGCATTGACCACTGGGCCAAGGACCAGTACATGTACCGTGACGACCAAGGCGACAAGCTCGTGTCGGGTTATGTGGCCATCTCGTACACTCGAGACCCCAGGAACCAGATGATGGTATCAATACAGATCCAAGACGGTGACAAAGTCTTGACGCCCTATATCTCGAAGAACTCTGCTGCCGCCCTGCGACGCGCCCGCGACCCCAAGCATGCTCGGCGTGTCTGGATCGACACTGTGTGCATGGACAAAACCAAGGCGGCGCGCAACAAGCACCAAAGAACCCTCATCGACGAAATCTTCAGAAGGGCTAGTGGAGTGGTGGCCTACCTCGGCGAGCCAGAAGACGACGCGCACCATGACGACCTCCGCATCATGCTTGACGAGATCGACAAGCCTGATTGCATATTCTGTCGCACCGCAAAGGATCCGCATCATTTGCCACGAGTAAAGGCATTTGTCGGGAAGCTATTCAGCCTCGATTACTTTTCCCAACTTTGCGTGGTGCGAGAAATATTCCACGTCGGCAGCAGCGACGCCGGCCTGGACCACACCACCTTTCTGTACGGAAAGGACGAAATCACGGGGACCATGGTCGCTTCATTTGCATTCAGCCCCATGCCCTGGCACTGGCCGCTGAACGCCTCCATCGGTTTGCCTAACCTACCACCGGTTGCGCGCTTGCTTGGCTCCAAAGTCGATGGCCAAATCAACCACACCGATCCGGGCTTCATCCAACTTCTCGACATTTCTCGGACTTGCGATGAAGTCGACCCCCGCGAAAAGGTCTACGCCATTCTTGGGCTTCTGTCGGCGGACAAATTGCAGTGGCCCGGAATGAGGCTTTGGGCTGACTACCAAAGCAGCTATCAAGACGTGTTCGTGAAGACGGCCATGGCCATCGCTTGCTCTGAGGGGTTGGCACGTCTCCTCTCACGGGCCTTGCCGTCCAGGACCCCCCTGATTTTGCCTCCGTGGGTTCCCGACTGGAGTCCCCTTCCGACACATGCAGATTTTGAACAACGGATGGATGACGCAACCGGCGTCGGCCGTATTCATAGCCCATTGTTTCTCGACCTGCACAACCGACGAATCATGACCAGGGGTCTCCGCATCTGCCAACTTGGCGAGCTCTGGAACCCGTCCAAGATGCTGGTGATCCTCACCAAGGACGGACTTAGCGTCACCATCAGAACCGCGGCGGACGTTTACCACCATTTCTACGGCGAAGGAAGGACCAAGGCTGAAAAGGCGGCATGTCGGAAATTGAGGTCCATGTCGTGCTGGGTTCTGCAACAAACGGCGTCCAAGTTGATATACAACGACAATCGGGAGTTCCTGACCGATTCATGTTACATCCCGCCTTTTGTTCCTCCCAGCGGAGATCCCTGCGGGATACTTCTTCTCTCGGATGCCGGATGCGTCGATGATTTCATGTTCGCAGGCTTGTGCATTTGGTACTCCAAATCGGAGGAGGCGAAGGCTGAATTTGCACGAGACATGCAGGCCAGGCTTACAGCCAACATTGGCGTTGGAATTTCGACACGCGATCTGCAGCAAGCCGCGAATACACTTCCCTTGGGCGACGAATTCCGCATTCAATGGAAAACGAAAAATGTGCCCTGGCCTTTGGAAGCCCCGGAACAGACAGTAGAAGGTTTCCCTTTCGCACGGTGGGATTGTTTGGAGGTGTTGATAGAACATCTCTAGGAGGAGTGCCATCGACGTCGGCGGTGGTTGCCGTCTCAAGACGGTAACGATGCAGGAATCCCAATCGGCCCACAGCTGAAAGAGGTAAAGTCAGCCTATTTCACCTACGCATTGGCAACCGACCTGCACGCAGACCCAATGTCAGAGATGGGACGCAACATAGAGGCATGGGAAAAGATGTTGAGATGCGCCGGGGGACAGGAACGGCCCGTGGCTGAAGATCAGATCTACCAGACGATACGGAAGGTAATAGACGACTGGGCGGCCACGCGCAACATGTTTTGGCTGGGAGACAAGGAGTTCTGGCGTCGCACTGGCACCGTGGGGACGGACCTGAGGAACGACTGGCAACAAGAGTGGACTGAGATATCGTTAAGGCTTCAATAGAAGCGCATAGTCTGGTACCGAAGTAGTGCCTAGCGAATAAATTACAGCGATGCCACAGGCTTTGGTGGAATCTTTGAAGCGTGCTTGATGACTTGTCACGGCGTGCGTGCCTTTAAGTTGCTAGCCTTTGTTCCTGACTTGTGTACGCCTCGATAGGCTTATCAGAAGCCTTGCGCAGAGGTATTAAGCACTTTTTACACGCCTCGATAAGTTTATATGTACGCTTTAACAGGTTTATTAGAGGTTTTACCTAAAGATATTAATTGCTTTTTGCACACCTCGATTAGTTTATATGTACGCTTCGATAGGCTTATCAGAGGCCTTGGGCGAAGCTATTAGGCGCTTTTTACACGCCTTAATGAGTTTATATGTACGTATTAATAGGTTTTTTAAAGGCCTTATATAAAGTTATTAAGTGCTTTTTGCACGATAAATACATTATGGGCTGTATTTGGTAACGTATATGATAAGCGAGTGTCGCAGACAAGCGAGTGTCGCACTTTCCACCACCTTACCACATCAATCCTCAATTACACAACCACAACACTAGGAAATAACAATAACTGAATCTGAAACCGATGAATCGGACGATTCTGCAGCCTCCTTGCACGTGCGTGCATTATGGCCGGGCTTGCCGCACACGCCACAGCACCGAATCTTCGTACGAGACCC